>JAVYIG010009631.1:0-76525 GCA_035222895.1 Strongylocentrotus droebachiensis | reverse complement strand
CCAAATGGTTACTAGTTTATTTTACATGTAGCTTTCCACTCTGTTATGCTTCAAAACGCTCCTGACCTACATTCCTTGTCTGATGTCTTTTGGAGTAGAATTCTATAACATTGTCATGCAGGGACAAGTTCCATGGCCATTGATACATTTTCTCACGCACCATTTCTTTCTCGATCTGTTTTTGTCATTTAATCTTCCATATCAACAATTCTGTGGATGTTCATTGTTATTAAATGAAATTTCAAAGGTTGTTTGATTGTTGATAATTTGCTCTATGAGTGTTAAGAACATGTATTAAAATATAGGGGGGTGGGGGGGGGGGGAGTCAGGTAACTTCCAAACTTCAAAGCAATTATCATGCTAACATTAATTCCCTAGTTTATTTCAATGACAATGGCTCTCTTATATTAGCACAATAATAACAACCACATATAGAATTAATTCCAAGATGCAATGTCCTAGGAGGGGGGGGGGAGGAGGGGGGGGGGGGAGGAGGGGGGGGGGGGGGGGAGGAGGGGGGGGGGGGGGGGGAGGAGGGGGGGGGGGGGTTATTAGGGGTAGATGTCATATGAGTAGTTGTTAAAGTTGGTAATCATCACGTTTTTTGTAGGGTGGCCTTAGTCTAGTTTTGGCACAATATTTGATCTTCCATAAGAAAAAAATTTGAAGCGCAGGTTCCTGTTTCGTTTTCAGAAAGAAATATAAACACGTACAGGATTTAAAATCTTAATCAAACTTTGCTACCCATAACTCAGATTAGGTGTGAAAAGAACTTACCTTTCCTCTTATGTATACATCATATTTTCCTGTATAAACACACATGTAGGTATTTACAATTCTGATGAATCTTCTTTTTTATTGTCATCCCACTATGTATTAGACTATTTTTGGTCTCTTTCTAACTTTCCATGTTTTTTATTTTTACTCCCATAGAAATTAGCTCTCTACTTTCCAACCTTTGTCGTTCTTCTCATCTCATTTCATCTCACCTTTTATATATATATACAGTACTTCCCTTTAATCTCCTTAATAACTGACCACACCCAACATACAATACTTTATGCCAAAGTCCCATTTATGTCACCTCACTATCTTTCTCTCCATCTCTCCCTCTTTCTCTCTCTCTCTCTCTCTCTCTCGCTCTCGCTCTGGCGCTCTTTCTCTCTATCACATAATTTCCATTTTCCGAGTATCTCTTGGTTCCCTATACTCTACTTCTTCTGACTGGCTCTCTCTCCCAGTGGAAGCTAGTATGACGTATGGCGACCCTGGACCCATTGAACCATGCTGGGTTTCCATCTCGTCATATGTCACTTGTTCATAACCGTACCATGATCTTATAACCAGCTTAAAGGAGAAAATCTGATAGCTTATGCAACATGGGATATTAGCTTTGTGTAATTCCCCTATGAATTGAACAATAACATCCATGTGATATCGAGTTTGGTTTTATCCCCCATCATCTGTACTTCTCTATATTGATGAAATAAGAAGGGATATTTGAGTATCTAATTCTATTAAAAATGAAAAACATATACATGGTAAAATACAAAATATATGGAATCACATCAATCATTGAATACGCACCCAACTATTCACAGAAAAAATTATAATCAACTGGATAAATTGTAATATAAGTCAAATAAAGATGTAACCATGGGCTGGTTATTACAATGCACCTACATATTAACAATGAACTAGACATCTGAGGAGTTGAGTAAATATGTATGGTAAATAAGGTGGACAAAATCAGTGTAGGCAAAAAAATGTTAATGTTTGTAACTTTCCTTTTATTTCCTTCTGAGGTCACCGGTAAATGAACTCCAATTTCTCCAATAAACAAAGTGATTGTATTCTGTTGAAATGTTCATGATTTTTTCAGTTACCGGTAACCATAATTAATTGTCCTATGTTTGTGATTTTTCTCAGAGTCCGATCGTCAGGTTGAATTTGTTGATACGAATAGGCATCGATTCATAACAGCAGCCGTCCATTACCACTGTAAGAACTGTGCAGTGCTTGAAGAGGCATTCTGGTTGCTCGCTATACTAGCCATTCCAGGCAAGCATTTATTTATTTCTTTTTAAAATGAAATGACACTTATTATGCACATTAAAACAGGATTTTAAAATTACCTCCATATGTGAAATGTAAGATGAGAATATATATGCCATATACTATCTGTGTTTGCTATTGCTATTTATAGAATCAAATGTACTTGTCTCCAAGAGATTAATAAATTGATTGATTGATTTTATTCACTTACAAGACTAAAATGTGTACAGGTGGGGTGACAAAACCTTGTATCTCAAAAATCATGAATTTTCAGGAGAGCGTAAAAACATTTCCTGTCTCAACAGACTTAGTGCTGTGACACCGTCCTTTGTGTGGAATTTGTGAAAAAACCGAGACAGGAGGCATTCCATCGATTTATCAGGTGGTGTCGTAGGCCATTACGTACACAATTATGCAAAAAAAAATCAAAATCTCAAAAAATTGAGATACAAGGTTTTGTCACCCTACCGACGATATGTCTTTGCAATTATGGTATGTCATATTCTTAGGAGAAGGGATGTAGTTGTTGAAATGTAATCCACAGCATGCAAAGTTTGATGCCACTTTGGTGTACACAAATAGATTAGCAATGCTCACTGTCTATTTCAACAGTTATGAACATCACTGCTTAAAATGTTTAATGTTTTGTTAAGCTCTCTTTTTATAATATGGGTGCTTATGGCTTATATGGTAGTGATATGTTTATTTGTTATGACATGTATTGAAATTGAATAGACTAGAGAAAAAATATTTTCCAATGCTCAGTGATTTTACATCAGACTGATTCAAATGTACACAAATTGTTTATAAAATTATCTCTCTCAAATAAATTTTGTCATTTTCAGAGGAGTGTTACGATGTTCTACTTCAAGAGACTCATAAGGATATCATAGCAGCTATCAAGAGGTTTCCTGATAATGTAGGGCTACAGACGGCATGCTGTGCTCTCATTGAGGCATTAGCTCAAACAGGTAGGATATATCATTGAACATAGTACCTGGGAGGTGTTTCACAAAGATCCTAAGTTGAACTTATCTCTAAGTGAACTTATCTCAATGAAATTTTTAGGTCTGATAATAGACGATAAACTCTCATGGAAATGTCATATTGATAGCATTTGCCGAACAATCTCTCGCAACATAGGGATTGTAAATAAGGTTAAGTTTTTTCTGCCAACCTCCTCCCTACTAATGCTTTACTCGACATTAATTTTGCCCTACTTAAATTATGGTATTATTGTTTGGGGTAATACATACGATTCTTATCTTCATAGAATACTACTTCTACAAAAAAAAGCTATGCGTGTTATTTGTAACACTTCCTGGAGATCTCATACTGACGTTTTATTTGTTGAAAATAATGTGTTGAAAATAAATGATTTGTATCGTTATAGCCTTGGTCAGTTTATGTACCAGTTCAATAATAATACGCTACCATCAGCCTTCAATTTAATATTCATTAAAAATAAAACTATACACAAATACCCTACGCGCCAATCTGACGAATTTCATCTGCCATTAACTAGAACTTTACTTGCTAAATCCATATTCACTTACGCAGGCCCTAAGCTATGGACCATTCTTGATGTTAGCATCAAGAATGCCCCCAGTTTAAATTCTTTTAAATTCAAATTAAAAAAATATTTTTTGCGTAATTATCAAGCGTTAGCTCTCTCTTTTTAAATTTATTTAACTCAATAAAATACATTGGATATTTTGATTCATTTTGTACTGGCCATCCGTATTCCAGTCGGCCCGTGTTGTGTTGTGTGTGTTATAGGTAAGAGCCCTGCCCTCTCTCGTTGTCTCCCTTCTTTCCCTGTCCCTTTCACTCCTTCTATGTTATGTTTCATTGGTTTATGTATTTGTGCGTTCCTTTATTATTGATATACTATTTTTGCAACTATAAGTTATAGGGGGCTGCAATCTACAAGCTCAGCTTTTCAGCAGTCCCCTCCATGACCAACCTGTTTTATATGTCTATTGTACACTGTGGACCAATTACAAATATATTGTTAAGTTTCATTGTTTTACTATGTACAATGCAATCCCATGTACTTTATTTATTTTGTTGGAAATGGAAATAAACGAAATGAAATGAAATGAAAGTTGGACTTAAAAATTATGGAAAGCCGTTAGCATCTTTGAAAATATTCTGTAGAAGTTATTTTATAAGGCATAAAATGTTAATTAAAATCATTAATATTTTCTGTTAGCAAGGAGATTTCATGTTCTTGATGCGTAATTTATAAAAAGTCTATAATACTTCAATTTTTTAGTTGAATATATTTTATTTTAAGGCTACAAATGGCTCTCCATAATATTTAAGTCCAACCTAAAGTTAAGTTAGACTTTGGATCGTTGTGAAACACCCCCAGGTGAGAAGCAATAGGGTGTTAACCCTGCAGGAAGCTACGATTAATGCCCTGCTGGCTCACAGCAGGTGTAAGGTGGAGTCAATATTCCAGACTATGCAAGCAAGTGGAGCAATATAGTTCATAACTTCATAAATGAAGTGCTCAGCTTCAAAGGCTTGGTGGTTATTGCAGGCTTCCAATGCTAACGTACAGAAACATTGATCTTGTTTGTGTATGATATGAAATCCTCTCTGCAAAACTTCAAGGGGTTTGTTTCCTTTCCATGTTTTCTTCCATTTCATGAACCCTTCCTTTCTCTAACATATTCTTTTCTTCTCTACTTGCTCCCCTGCCCCTCCGATTAACATTATTCCTTCATTCTCTACTTGTATGTCGGTTGTTTGGAATTTACATGCACTTACACAATGACCTTTGACTTCTCTTAACCTACAGAGGACAGCCAGCAGCTCTTTGTGTTGAACGATGTATCAGATCTCCTGATTGATGCCCTACGAAGGTTCTCAGACAACGCTCGTTACCTGACTATATGCCTCAGTGTCATGGACAGGCTAGGTAAGGATTCATCCAGGGTGTGGAAACGGATAAGAGTTTGAACGGAACATTATGAAAAAAATTAAGCCTCTCTATATAGTTACTTGTGAGAGAGTGGATTGTTGCAATCTTTAACACACAAACAAATGTTTTTCTAATATCAATGTGATCCATTTATCAATGACGTCATGATGGCAGTCTTTACAAGTTAAGTCATGTTGAAACTACTGCATGGTGCATGAGTGCCAATGAATGAAGCACTCGTAACCTGTAAATCATAAATCTGTTATGAGCTGTTAGAATAAATGTAACGCAAAACCGCTACAATGTAAAAGCAATACGGTAATGCTGCACAATGTACTTTTGACCTAATTTTACTTGGCGCATTATTATGAATGGGGTGAATGGTCTCTAAAGTGTACTTCACTGCACAATTTCTGCAATATTGACATTATTCAAAGCCTTCTTTCCAGCTCTCCAGTTTGTCAGAATTCTTTATTTTCCAATGCAATTTGTAATCCTCATTGCATATACATGTATTAACGGAAGCCATTTTCCCAATCCAGTTTCTTTATCTTGTTATTCCTTCATCATCATCTCTTGACTAGCGGAAGCCATCTTCACAGCACCTAAGTGGTTAGATAGAATGCTGAATGATAACTGGATGAATGAAACCTTCATGGCTCTTACCAAACATCAGGACTCACCACCATGCCTTGTAAGAGAAAATTTAGTTATAGATCTGTAGAAATTAAGCTTTAGAAATGAAGGGAAAATAAAGATAACCTAAAATATCATAGTTTAATAACTTCATTGAAATGTAGATAAAATGAAGAATTTTCCAGACTTCTACTGACCTTTTATGAAATTAGCTGTTGATGTAATCTATTAATTGAGAACTGCAATGAAGCAATTCATTTTTTGTTTTGAATGTCTTTGCCAAATCTCACGTCAATCATAAAATCATATTTCTTGAATCATTTTAGATTTGTCTAGATATATAGATATCAGATTGTATCGCACGTTAATTTGCATAATCTAATAATAATAATAATAATAATAATAACATTTATAATGCGCACATATCCACCCCAAGAGATGCTCAAGGCACCTAACAAGGTAAATACATTAAACATAAGAAAGTACATGAGAAGTTACAGAGAACAAAAATAATTTAACATAATTAAATATAATTCAACAACGTTAATTACATCTAACTTTAATGTGGGATAATTTAAGTGGGTTCTTGTATTCCTTTTAATTTAAATGAACAGATCTTCAGTCAGTGTGACATTCATCATATTTTCTGTATATTTTTTGTTATCTTGCTATTTCTTCTCTGTAGGAAAATGCTCTGAGGGCTTTGACAACACTGGTCAGTAATAGACCTGGCATGCTTGTGGAAATGCTCACAGAAGAAAGGTAAGAACCTAAATGGAATTCACCATGAATGCAATAGAGAATGTTAAGAAATCTGAGGAAAAAAAATTTACTGCTCAAACTTTTTTTTGGGGGTTACATGTTTCAACTTCAGTGATGATGTTAAAATGTAATGTAGGAAATGTTACCAACAATGACAAAAAGCAACTATTTGTCCCCGCTTAAGAAGTAATTTACTGATAGAATTGAAGTACATGTATTCCATGTAGGTGATATTCAAACCTGAACTACCTGCTCTTTATTCATGAGTGTGTTTTCCTGGTGTATAAGCTGTAGATTTATTTAGTTAGATTGATTAAAGGACTGACAAACCTTTGTTTCTATGAGCTTTTATGATGATTTGTTTTCAGTGAAAGTATGGCTGTAGACAGTGCAGTACTGATGAGCTTGAGATTGCATTCTAAGAACAGTAAGATCATCTTTGAGATGGGTTGTGACGCAATCCAAGCATTGGCTGAAAACTCAGGTAATTTATTTGCATTTATATTATGAAGTGTAATTATTTAATACAATCTCTGACCTATATGTTAGATTCATTTAATAGAGAAAGATGCTCTTTTTATTTTAGGAAATGCAGTTTTGATATCATATAGCATTTTTATAATTTTACATAACAATTTTTAACCTCCAGATGATGTACTTAATCATGGATATTTTTGGTAACAAAATCTAAAAGAATAGTTTGCATGACTGAACCCTTCTCAATCAGAATAATTAAGAATTTGGCAACAGTGATTTAGTGTGCCATAAATACACTTTTTGTAAAGACATTAGACTTTTCTTAATTCCCTGCCAACATCAATGAAATACAGTATATTACAAAT
Organism: Strongylocentrotus droebachiensis; assembly: GCA_035222895.1. Taxonomy (NCBI): domain Eukaryota; kingdom Metazoa; phylum Echinodermata; class Echinoidea; order Camarodonta; family Strongylocentrotidae; genus Strongylocentrotus; species Strongylocentrotus droebachiensis. The sequence goes on along the minus strand of JAVYIG010009631.1, from coordinate 69,298 downwards.
AAGTAAAACTATCATGTTTTTTTTATGTCATGGACTAATCATACTGCACCAGTATGTTCTTTAAAAGATTGAAATTAATTAAAAATTCAGAAAAATATATTTTCTTCATACACATAGCATAATTAATTGTATTTGAGTAATGATACATTTCATATCATGATATATTAACTTCTTTGATTGTAGTAAAGGTGATATATCTCTTTAATTCATTCTGTCAGATATGATGCAGAGGTCTCTTGCAGAGAAGGGAGCCTTGATGGATATCAAGTCAGGCATGGTGACCTACGCTAGGAGCCCTGAATGCCAAGCTGCTGCTAGTAGAGCTATCAGAGGACTATGCCTTGCCATGTAAGATAATCAGGGGAGCGTTTCACAAAACTTGTCATCAGTGACAAATGACTGTTTTTTTTATAAGCTACTGAAAATCCTTGCTTCTCATTGGTTATCAGCAGATTTGTCACCGATTTTTGTCATTTGTCATTAAAAAAAGGCTTTGTGAAACGGGCCCCAGGATGGAAATTATTAAATGTGAATGTCTTCTGTACAGAAATTGATTTCTTAGCATGAATTTCCATCTCTGTACTGATGTACAGTGAAACATGTCTACAAAGACCACCCAATGAAAAGTGGTCTTTATAGGCAGGTGGTATTTATGTACAGGTTCCTTTAGTACATGTTTCAATGGGAAACCATTTTCAGGGGGAAAAAAATGTGGTCTTTGTAGACAGGTGGTCACTAAATCAGGTTTGACTGTATAAGGTATGGAATGGAAATGTTTAATAAGTGTGATTATTCAATATAGGCTATGCTAGGTGATAGGAATTGAAATTACATTCACATGTATCATCATGGACATGCATGTATATACATTTATATGTATGGAAGTCAATTGAGAAGGCACATGCAGTCTTTATACTTTGATGGGAAAAATATTTTTCTTTCTACAAGGGGGTCATTTTAGAAATGTATTTATTTCTCATCCAATACAAAATTTATAACAATATAACGTTCAAATACAAGAATATAAAATGCAATATATATTTTTAAAATGTAATGAGTTAAGAACAAATACAAAAAAAAAAAAAATTAATGGCTAGAGTAGGGATGTACATCTTCATGGACATGCATGTATATTCATTTTAGGCCTGAGTCATGTCGGGATTTTCATAAACCGGGTCCCGACGGCCTTGCACCGATCGGGACCCGGTGTCCCGAAATCAGCTCGCAGGATTTGTCACTTGCCTCTATAAAAAGCGCATATCATCAGTATGTCCCTTAAAAGTGACCTTTTTATCAATCAAATAAATCAACACATGCATACCTCGCCTCAGATCGGTATATTTTTCCACTTGACATTTTTTTCATCCATGATTGGCGATTTTTAGTGCCATTATCGTGCCTCTAAAAGTAAAAAAACTGGGGCAAAAATGGAAAGACAACATTCGAGCAGCCATTTTTATTCATGCAGGTTGAATAAATCGGGTCAAAAAATATGAATGTTAGAATAATAAAACGGCTTTCTAAAAAATTATTCTTGACAATATACCGATCAAATAATTTTTTAAAGACAAAATAAATATTTATCTCTTATTTTAAACATCGCATGCTTTTTTTTAAAAGCTGAAAATTACTTGGTAATCACAAGAAGTTTCGATACGGATAACTGTTGCAAGGCAAGTTCAGACTAGTCTCGGAAAAATGCGCACTGCACCTCGTTAGCTGTAATGCGTGCCCAAACGAAACCAAGCAATGACGTGATCGTAACGAGAAAAAAATCATTACAAACTACGAGAGCACAATTGGAAAGACAACTACTCAAAATTATCGTAAGCAGATACATAACTTGGAGGAAGAATACAATAGTTGTCCAAGAAAAGCCACAGAAATAGTGATATTTAAGGAGTTACTATAGGTACAATCATTATCTGAATGGGCCTCCTGCAAATACTCGAACTACACGTGTTTAAATTGAACACGAGGCTAGAAACCAAATACCGCCCTCTACGGTAAAAAGCAGTATAACAAAGGATTCGAGTATTTGCAGCAGGCCCCTTGCGATAAAAATGTACCCAGTTTCTCCTCGATTATCACTATTTCTGTGGCTTTTCCTGGACAACTATTGTATTCTTCCTCCAAGTTATGTATCTGCTTACGATAATTTTGAGTAGTTGTCTTTCCAATTGTGCTCTCGTAGTTTGTAATGATTTTTTTCTCGTTACGATCACGTCATTGTTTGGTTTCGTTTGGGCACGCATTACAGTTAACGAGGTGCACTGCGCATTTTTCCGAGACTAGTCTAAACTTGCCTTGCAACAACTATCCGTATCGAAACTTCTTGTGATTACCAAGTAATTTTCAGTTTTTAAAAGAAGCATGCGGTGTTTAAAATCAAAGAAAAAATATCTATTTTGTCTTTTAAAAATTGTTCGATCGGTATGTTGTAAAGAAGTATTTTTAGAAAGCCGTTTTATTATTCAAACATTAATGTTTCTTTCAACCTGATTTATTAATCCTGCCGAGAGACCCGGCCAGTACAGTAGCTAGCTAGCAGCTGGCAACAACAACCCCATGGGGCGAACTGCTTTGCAACCCATATTTATATCAGCAGTTCGGATTGATTCAGGATGAGCTAGAATATGATTGGTAACAATTAAATACTTTAAGTTTTAAGGTGGATTGATTTTAGTGGTGTGCAAAACTGCAATTTCTTACATATTTCATTATTTTTTTCGGAGCGTCGGTTCTCAAAAAACGAAACCGGGACCCGACGGCAACGGTCGGGTCCCGGTGTGATCGACCGTACCGACTCAGGCCTAATTCATTTATATGCATGGCAGTCAATTGAGAAGGCACATGCAGTCTTTATACTTTGATGGGAAAAATATTTTTTTTTCTACAAGGGGGTTAATTCTAGAAATGTGTTTACCGGTATCGTCAATCATCTATTTTTTCAGTTCAGTTCAGTTTATTTCTCATCCAATACAAAATTTATAACAATATAACGTTCAAATACAATAATATAAAATGCAATATATTTAAAAAATGTAATGAGATAAGAACAATTATATACCTCACTTAAATAATCCAGCCATCTGATTGGTCGAAATTGCATTCATAAACTTCAACTGTTCCTGTAAAATTCCCGGTAACCATGCTTAAAACATTTCAATATTTTTAATAACCATGGTTATTAAAAAAATAAGTCAGTCTCCATGGTTACCCCATAGGTTTACATGTTAAAAAATGGTTTGAGCGATGGAGGATACCATACGTGTGCGAAAAATTGGTCGGCAATTTCAATACAATTGAATCTCGATCGATCTTACCGATAATTTTATCTTGCATTGTTGACATGAAGACGAAAATAAACTCTCAAAAACAAAAAAACAACATCTGCCGATAGATCTTGATCTAAGTTCGTGCCAATATGCATTGCAAAAGTAAAAGAAGGGTCCGTTTCATGGAGCTTTTGCGAAGCATTCCTCACGCGGAGCCGTTTTCAATCCATTTTAATGTATATATTAGAGAAAACTGCCAAGCATGTTAACGGCGCGTGATAGCTGAGTGGTCTAAGCGTTGGTTTTCGATACACCTCTTGTTGTACGCAAGAGTTCGAATCCCGTCTTCGACAAAAATGTAAAATATTTTTTATTTTTTATTTTTTAGTCTATTTTTTTTCGGCATATAAAAGTATTAATGACTGCTTTAATATTCGAGAAATAGTTGTTTTCATACGCTCTCGGGAAGGTTACAATTGGGCTATTCCCCTCGGCAAGCCTCGGGGAATAGCACAATTCTAACCTTCCCTTGAGCGTAATAAAACAACTATTTCTCTCAAAGCAGTCATTAATACTATAATACAACGACAACAGTAACATTAAATATATAATTAATGGGTAGAGTAGGGATATGAGGGACCAGAAAAGGCCATTGAACTATCTAGGTAAAGTAAATATTGACAATTTAGACATTACATTAACCGAGACATAAATACACACATACATAGGACAGGCAGAATTAGATAAAGTTAAATAAATATATTGTAACTCATTATTTTTTCATCTTTAAATTTACGCTTAAAAATAGAAAATGTTGGATACCCCTTGAGAGAATCCGGTACAAGTAAGTTCCAAATAATGGATCCCTCATACATGTGCCGGTATCTAATAACTGTTCTTGACAAATTATAGCAAAATGAAGGAACATAAAGTTTGTTTGAATTTCTAGTACTATATTGATTTGTATCTCTATTAAAAATAAAATAATCATGAAAAAAATCAGGTAAAGTAGTTATATTGTACATGTAAGAAAACATAAAAGCTCCAATACTTATATCATATAAATCATAAAGTTGCAGTTTTTAAAATGTGCTCTTAAATATATATTAGTTATAACCCTGACGGCTCTTTTTTGTAATAAAAATAGCTTTTGAAGCAAATAGGAAGCGCAATTTCCACATACAATAATATAATAATTAAAATAAGGCAAAATCATAGTGTTATACAAATTTACAAGTATGCGCAATGATAAAATATCTTTGAGTCTAATTAAGACACCAATGACTTTTGAAAGCTTGTTCCTTCCAAGTTAAGTTTTCATCAATAATGACACCTAAAAAGGTTACTTGGTGTACTTGCTTAATCTCTGTACTATCTATACAAATCTTAATAGCAGCTTCATTTACATATTCATTTCTTCTTTTAGAACTTACATGTACATAGTTTGTTTTTTTCAAAATTAATCAAAAATTTATTGGCAAGGAACCACTTAGGTATTTTGACAATTTCAGAATTTAATAAAATATTTGCTTCTACGGGGTCTTTATCAGATAAAAACAAAGTGGTGTCATCAGCAAATAAAATAGAAGATAAAATGTTACTTACAGATGGCAAGTCATTGATATACCAGTACAGTAAAAACAAGAGCGGGCCAAGTTTAGAACCTTGCGGCACACCAGTTAAAATAGTACTGTGATCAGAGTAATAACTACCCAAGGTAACATATTGCTTTAGGTTTGATAAATAAATTTTAATCAAAAGGAGAGGAATTCCTCTTACCGGTATACCATAAAAACATAGCTTATTTATTAAAATATTATGATCAATAACAATCAAAAGCTTCAGATAAGTCTAAAAATACACCAATTAAAAAATTCATTGAGTTCAAAAGCATTTGCAACTTTATCAATAAAATCAAGAAGAGGATGGCAAGTACTTTATCTTTTAATAAAAGCAAATTAATTGTAAATATCCTTATATAATTAAAAAGAAAAATTGTATCTATCATTCGCATCATGAATATGATTGAGTCGTTCACATTTAACTTTTTTTAACTTACTACAAAATTGCTTCATATTTTCTTCACTAAAATAAATTTTACGTACTTCAATATCGGGTTCAAAATCAAAATTGTTGTGTTAAATGATCACTGATATCTGTTATAACTATGCCAGATTTTAAAACTTTTCCACGATCATTACCAAAAATGTGATCTAAATTTGATGCCATATCATTTGTAATTCTTGTTGGTTTATAAAAATATAATAAAAAAGACAAAGCGACAAAACTATTTTAAAAATCCATTACTTTCAAGTTTTCATATTTTTTCATAAAATCAACATTAACATCGCCCATAACTATACATTCTTTCTTTCTTGCACTATTTCAATCAAAGATTCTTGTAATTGAGACACAAAGCTTGATAGGTTCTGGCTTGGAGGCTGGTAAACTACAAGCAACAATAACATTTTTCACTTTATTACGTACATATATCTAAATCCAATCGTCTAATAAATCTTAAGCTATTGCTAACATATTAACCAACAGTCCAACACCACCCCCTCTTTTATTCAGGCGACAATTTCCAACAAAGTTTTAACAAGGAACCCATATTTCTTGTTCTTCAACTTGTTTCAATCATGTTTCACAAACTCCAATTAATGATAAGGGTTTATTAAAAACATCAAAACAGTTTGTGAATGTATCAAAATTTTGTTTCAAGCTGCAACAATTAAATTGTGCAAGAGAGAGTGTACTTTGTGTTTAACTTTTTAAGACATTTCGGAATTCTAAAGGAGTGTAATATTGATTTTCAATAAGGTCACCAGTATCATTAACAAAAACAATTTCTACATGTTGAATTATGTTGCCTGTTACACAAAATACAACTACATTCAGAAAATATCAAAGAACAAGAACAAAAAAAGCAATACAATATTGAATAATACTATCATCAAAATGCAAAGATCACAAAAATAGTTCACGGTGGCTGTATACACGTGGGAACTGATATATCATGAGAATGATTATTGTCTCTTTAAAGTAGTAAAATGTCATTTGCTGACGTAGGACTGCGTTAACGACTGACACCATCTTTGACTTACTGGCTCATGGGCTAATTGGCTTCACTGGCTTGATACAGCAAAACTGAAATTTTAACAACAAGGACTGTCTCGACTATTATATAATTTATTAGTCTGATTGTAGAATGAGTATTCTTTAAAAATATCATTCCCTACCCAGAGAGGACCGAGATGAGGTGATTCATGTAGACAACAAGCAAGCTGTAACTGAAGCCGGAATCCACACCCTTCTCTTCGAGGCTGTCAGAAACTGCACAGGAGATGTGGAGGTTCTTTTGGATATAGTCAACACCATCACGTGTCTTGCTGATATGGGTGAGTTTAAGTTTGTAAAACATCATTTGTTGTTTATCTTTTTAAGTCTGTTAATTATTAAAAAAGGTTCCCTCTACTTCTAATATCACATGGACAACCTTATTCATTAATAGTAGTAGTGTGTTTTCGTAATTACAATCAGTTTTTGTTGCAGTAAATGGAAAACTTTTCAAATTTTCTTTCTGAGGTTTACAAAATTTTAGACATGGATTGCAAAGTCTTGTATGTGATATTTTGATTTTATATTTTGCTTCAATAAACTTGAAAAGTAAGAAGAGAATTGATTATATTAAGCAATGGATATTTATGAAAGTGGATTGCAAAGTCTTGTATGTGATATTTTGATTTTATATTTTGCTTAAATTAAATTGAAAAGCAGGGAGAGAATTGATTCTGTTTATCACCTAAACTGGTTGTAGAAGTGGTTGAATGCCAATCGTCACAATTCCTTGGTGTATTTAATCATTTAGTGGAGTATAGAGCGGAAATTGCATATTAAAGCTTTTGTCTTTGTGATGCAGATGTTGTGAAGTATCAGTGTATGGTAGAAGGCATCCATGAAGTCATACTTCAAGGGATGGCAGAATACCAGGATGACCCCAACATTCAAGAACTATTCCTAGAAACCATGGTCGTCTTATCATCAGCAGGTAAATCTTGAAAACATTTTGATTGGAGTTTGAACGTTGAATCTTTGACATGAAATACTAACATTTAAACAAAATTGTTTGCCTTGTCATTTTGATTGTATTTTATAAGACTTTACATGTGTACTGAAATTCCGTTGTTGTAGCATATAATGCAATTTTGCATTGACAGATGATTCCTTTATCTTTCTTTTTTTGGAAGGAATTTCAAAGATTTAGAAAAATCCCAGTAGTTGATTTTAATTCCTTCATTGATATTATTAGATATTAAAAGATGTGATTTCTAAAACTATTATATGTTATATGTAGGCTCTCCTGTATAAAAATCAATTTTACTATGCACAGTTTCTGTTTACAGCTGTACTGTAGAGTACTTTTTATAATACGTAATCCACATTGATCAAAATTACCACACATAAACCACAATCTATATTTGTATATTTGTTTATCTTATTGAATTTCAGAGGGAATGATTGACATTCTGGTTGAAGCTGGAATTTTGTCTCTTACAGTAGAACTGATGGAGAAATATAGTCAAATTGAAGGTGAGAGAGAAATGTTTAATTCAGTTCCCTAATTGATACCCATTTTCCAAAGATTCTATTTATATATGAAAATATCTAGATTATGATCACTATTTTGCTTCCAAAATTAAATAACAGAACCCTTTATGATTTCTGTTAAAACTTAATCAAATTGCGATTGAAATTCAAACTATCATCATCGACCTACATAAGAATACAATAAAATATTATCTTATCCAAGCAGAAATTATTCTCTAGCAATCAAATTAAGTATTTTGAATAATTCAACAGTACATGTAAGTATTTGATGTTTAAACGTATTTGGTGATTTGTCATTATCTTTGAAATTTTGTTTTAATGGGTAATTTTCTTGACAGTCTATCATCTAAATCGTACAAGTGTTATTCCCAAAAGTTAATGATTCAGTTTTAATTCATCTGTATGTACCCATTTTGGGTTGCTGAAACAATTATTGTAATTTCATTTGATCTGATTGCATAGGTATTCAAGAGAATGGTACCATTCTACTGCAGACTGTTGTGAACAAGAAGAAGTCGATTTGTGATGACAGACTAGCTGAGAAGATTGCTAGAGCCATCATCAGCTCTATGAAGAAGTTCAGAAAAGCACCTTCTATCCTGGCAGAGGTAAGAAAAGACCCTTTCTCTCAAGTTGGTTATTGGCAGGGATTCCAGCTATCCTGGAAATCAGGGAAACATTTGAAATGAGTTTCCTTTATTGCAGTCAGGGAATAGTCAGTGAATTTGAGAAAAATTACTAAGATCGGGAAAAGGTCAGGGGATTTCATTGGTTACAGAAAGAAAGTAGTCAGTGTCTGACATTTTGGACCCTGACATCGATCCATGGGCTGATTGGCTTTGAGCGTGTAAATTAACTCCTAAGGTTCTGGAATTTGAAGCTCCATTGAGGTATTTTGTTCAAAGCCAAACAGATACCCTTTGGTTATTTACCTACCCTTGAATAGGACTTCAAATCATAGCTCCATCGGTTTCTTTAATATCTACTTCATATAATTACTTTCAGCATATCACTATCAAATAGCAGATTGAGAAACCTCTTTATACATCAACTTGAATGTTGTAAATTTCCATGTGGTAAATCCTTGTTTCTTTGTTTGTTTCTATAGAGTTGTGTTGCCATGCAGTTCCTAGCTGACATCTCGCAGGAGGTCACAAAGACACTGGTCAACTACAATGCCCATGAAGAGCTCTTCCACATCCTAGAGGCTTACAAAGATGATGATAGTAAGCATAGTTCATTTGAACTTAATTTTTTTTTTTAAAGTTCTTATTGAAACAACTCTCATACATAATAATAATAATAACATGTTCGTATAGACAAAGAATTTATAATAAACTATAGTGTAACAGTTAACTCATCAGCAAAAATTACTTAACAAAACATCTGCCATTTCTTATTATAAAGATTTTTTTTAAAAGCAATTATACGTTCCATATTTTCTAAATGTTTATTTGAACTTGTTTGATTGAGTGGTCAGAACTTGCAGGCCACACACATCCACATATTGGGTTGATGTAGTCTGGTCAAAGTTATAGGCCTACACTTATTTCACCTCAAGATTTGCATAATGAGATTAGTTTTGTTTGTTGTTTCAGCATTTTTCTGCAAAATGGGAATGGGTTGTAAAATTTTAAAGTGCCTTTTGCTCACTAAAATTGTATCAGTACTTGCTTGCTAGTATCATTCTTTTTCTTTTTCTTTTACCCCCCTCTCTCTCTCTCTCTCTCTCTCTCTCTCTTTTTATTTGATTGGCTCATTTTGTGCTTTAGTGTCTTAAATTTCTGGCTTTTGATCTTATGCAGAGGTTATTATAATGTCCAGCACTTTGTATCCTTAGTTAAAAGGACTTTACCAATCCAATAATTGTATTATCTTATTTTCTTTGTCTATCTCTTTTCTGTACAGCTCTTGTAAACCTGGTTTGTGAGTGTCTGTATATTCTTTGCTGCAAGTGGGAGTTCACAGATCAGATGCTGCTTTGGGCTTGCAAGGAAAATCTCATGAAGGTAAGCAAGATGAAAGAGAAATTCTCTATTACCACATATATTTAATATTGTTTGTAGGTCAGAGACAACCATACCTTCAATTTTCAGAGAGAGCATGGAATGTTTTGACTTTTCTATAGGCTCAACTGGCTAATTCTTTTGATAAGGTATATATATATAAGCAATGTGTACAGTGCCTAAACTGCAAGAAAAAGGCACGATGTGAAGTACATAGCAATTAATGGCTTGGGTTGGATTGGATGTGCCTGAAGTACATGGAGTGGTATTTCATTTATCCCTTTTTTCGCAGAGCAATTCCAAGTTGCAAAAAAGGCAGAGATGCAGCAAATATGCTTCCTTTCTCAGTGAAGAATCTTAATCATTCCAATCGGTTGACATCTGACCTGCTCAATAACTTTGTTTTTTTCAGGGAGTAGAGGTTCTAGTTGAGCTAGGTGCTGATGTCAACACGGGAGAAGGCTATGAGACACCTATGTGCTTTGCATGTGAGAATAACAACGTAGACATGGTCAAACAACTACTCAGACAGGTAATCATTCAATCATTCGAATATGATGTTTCTAACGTTATAAATATTATAGAACCAGAAGTTCTTCATTGTTAGACCCTATGAATTTAAATTAGAGAAAATCTAATAGTGTAAGTAGTGAGGCATCGTGTTTTCTTGTTTCGATTTATAAATATGTAGTCTAGTATAATTATTGTGCATGAAATTAGACATTACAGATATAAGATGTAGGAATGGTTTGATAACTGGCCTGTAGCATAATGCTGTCTTAACTGAAATAAAAAGCATTCATTAAAACATGTAGGCTATATCTAGGGTATGTCTATAAACTATTTATAGTTGTACATGTATATTTAGAAGAGAGGTTTAGTAACTAGATTTCTCTTTCAGAATGTAAAATATATGGCTAAATGTAGGAGCTGAATGTTCAGATTTCAATTTTTAAAGTAAGAGTGGTACATGTCCCTGTAATGGCATACCTGACTTTGATATTCATGTTTTGATTATGCATTTAATGTGCTAACATTTTGAACAATATACAAAACCTTGGATGCCTCTAATATCATTGGAGGTGATACCGTATAGTGGATGCCTCTAATATCATTGGAGGTGATACCTTATAATGGATGCCTCTAATATCATTGGAGGTGATACCTTATAATGGATGCCTCTAATATCATTGGAGGTGATACCTTATAATGGATGCCTCTAATATCATTGGAGGTGATACCTGATAGTGGATGCCTCTGATATCATTGGAGGTGATACCTTATAATGGATGCCTCTTATATCATTAGAGGTGATACCTTATAGTGGATGCCTCTGATATCATTGGAGTTGATACCTTATAATGGATGTCTCTAATATCATTGGAGGTGATACCTTATAATGGATGCCTCTAATATCATTGGAGGCGATACCTTATAATGGATGTCTCTAATATCATTGGAGGTGATACCTTATAATGGATGCCTCTAATTTCATTGGAGGTGGTACCTTATAATGGATGCCTCTAATGTCATTGGAGGTGATACCTATTTATAATGGATGCCTCTAATTTCATTGGAGGTGATACCTTATAATGGATGCCTCTGATATCATTGGAGGTGATACCTTATAATGGATGTCTCTAATTTCACAGGGAATCAGTGACTTGCACACTCCCCTCAGCCGTTGCTTAAAACTGAAACAGCATCACATCATTGGCTTGCTCCTCTATCAGATGGGTTGCGATAGACAAGGTATACTATTTACTAAATTACTAATTTTGATCATGATCTCTAAAACTATGCAGAGGATATGATGATAGATGAAGTCTATGGAAAGTATCAGCATTTGCCTTTGAGCATGCACGTATATAATGATTGTTTTTCTTGTTTCTCTTGCCATAATGGCCCCAATTAAAGGCCCAATCATGATATGTTTCAGGATAATTTCATAGAAAACTTTGCAAAGAAAAGTGAGGAGGGATCTGCACTTTTATTTGAAAATTGATTGTGGCAAAAAAATATTCAAGAATGTAGACACTTCATAATTAACCATATCACAAAGCCAGAATGGGATAAACATTCTGACTAAATATTCTGGTATGAAACCCCCCCCCAAAAAAAATAAACAAGAGATAAATATCCTTTCTACTTGCACAGACTTCCGTGGAGATTTTACTGCATTACAGATCCCCTATGTTAACACTACTTCACAAATCTGTTTTCTTTTCAGCTGGGTCATTGACCTGGAGTAGTCTAGGACTAGCTAGATTGAACCCAGAGTGGCTGTACAAAGTCTTCTTAGACGAAGAACCACCAGACCCTGACAACTTAAGTAGTGAGTAGAAACTCAAAATATTCATTCAGAGTAGAACATTCCATTGTTTACATTGAATATAAGAGCCATTTAATACATTGAAATTAATTTTGAAATAATTGTAGTATTAATCTAATGATATTGGGCAAAGGAAATCTGGTCTCTTTAAAAAAAATTGACTTCAGTATAGGTCCATGAATCACAACAGTTAGTTACCACATCTTGCCTATTATATTTTGAGGTTGGTAGAAGCTTAAACTATAACTTATGATTACTCCAACCAATGCAAGTTTTCTGTATCATCCTATAACAATGTTTGTTTGTTTTTCTCATCAAAGTTAATTTGATAACTATTGTAGTCCTTGGGACATTTATGGTAAATCATGCAATTTCCTTTTGAATGAGATCATCTACCCCAATCAGGAAACTGTTTCACAAAGATCCTAAGTTGAACTCATCTCTAAGTTGGACTAAACAATTATGGAATGCCTTTAGCATCTATGAAAATATTTTGTAAAAGTTATCTTAAAGAGGCATAAAATGTGGTTTCAAACCATTCATATTTTCTATTATCAAGGAAATTTCATGTTCTTGATGTGTAATTTATAACAAGTTTTAAATACTTCAATTTTCATGTTTGAATATATTTATTTAAGGCTACAAACAGCTCTTCACAATTTGTAAGTCCAACTTAGAGTTAAGTTCAACTTAGGATCTTTGTGAAATATCCCCCTGTACTAGTATGCTGTTTCATGCTTGACAATGTTTACAGTTTCTGGCCTCAATGAGACGGACAGCGGTAACAGCTCGTTCATCGCAAGCAAGATCCTGATGAAGGCAGAGACCAGACAGCAGCGCGTCAAGCTGCAGGAACATATGGCCAAGCATGACATCACCAAGATGCTAAAGTGGACAATCTCAACCGCTTCCCTACCTCTACCACTCAGCCCCGGTGGGCCTCGTACCCCTGTACCTGTCAGAAGGGTAAACAGTGAGATGCAGCAGCCCCCTCCCTCGGGTAATAAATATATAAATGATTTCTTGTATTACCCCCCCCCCCCCCCTGCCCCCTCCTCCCTCTTTATAATGTTTGACAAACTCCATGCACAATCCTTTTGGTAACTAACCTTTTATAAAGAATTTCCTTTTGATCACACAATTGTTATATGTTGTAAACTAAATCTCGTTACCAATATTTGAATCTTTCCTTTTATTATCCACCCCCTCAATGCTTAATCTGGTAACTAATGTTTTATTTAATTATTTTAACCATCCTTGTTTGATGTTTGGTAAACCTACACGTACACATAAACCCAGGACACCTTCATTCATACTAACCATTGAATTGCACTTCCTGATAATGTGTGATTTAACCACTTTCTTTAATACGTTATTAAACTTTTAATAACCATCAGTTGTAGTTTACCGTAATTTATAATTTCTTATTTAGCCCAATTTTTAGGATGCAATAGCAGAATCACAGCACCTGTCACACAATTGTTTGGTACAAAATTTAAAGGCTTTCCAAATTTAAGTTGGGATGATGTACACCATATCATTTTGTCACTCTCAGATATCGCAGTAAGAGCACAAAAATCAGATAATCTTTATTTTTTTTTGCTTTATATATTTTTACCTGGAATTCTAAACCATCAATTGAATAAATCAGTACTTATTGTGGTGTGCAGAAAGTGAAGTCATATAATTTTTTAGATCAGGAGGGAGTGTACTTGTTGCAAACATAGACGATTTGAAAGTGATTCGTATTGGTATGGAATGTTTCGTCTAGTGTATGTTCACAGTAGATCCCTCTTGTTCCACAACTTATCATTCTAACCAAGATGCACTTAGAAGAACAGGGCCCCATTTCACAAAACTTGTCATCAGTGACAAATGACAGTTTATGTTTATAAGCTAGTGAAATCCTTGCTTCTGATTGGTTATCAGCATATTTGTCACTGATTTTTGTCATTTGTCATTGAAAAAAGGCTTTGTGCAACAGGTCCCAGATTTCTATTTCTCTCACTCACCATAGTCGAAACTTTTCACCCCCTCCTATTAACTAGTAATCATTTCGGCAGCAAGCAGGTCTCGACCAAACTCAATGATTGATATCTCACAACCAAGTCTATTGGAGAGGAGAGGTAACTCCATTTTGATACATAATTTGCATACATAACAAAAATTAATATTTGGTGTATTTATTGATTATTCATTGAGGTGTATTTAGCCTTGGAGATGTTTATAAGAATTTGAGTAAATTAATAATGGATTTTTTCTCTTGTGGTGCAAATGTGAAGCATTACATGAGATTCTGAAACTAAATTTGCTTGACTTTATTTATAATTAATGAATAAATCAATTTTATATCATTTTCTTCTTCTTGTGGTGCATTCCATGTGACAACTAATAGTTTGAATGAAATGTTCATGTTTTTTTGTTTTTTCATGAAAATCTTTCTCTATCAGATAAAAAGTATTATACTTTATCATGAGCAAAAGATGAAAAAAGGAAAAAGTGAAAACAATATATCTTAAGACTTTTTATTTCTCTACCACCATTCTATCAAATGCTTCAATTCCTGAACAAAATTCTACCATTCTTCTTAGATTCTTATCATACTATTACATAAAACTGAAAAAAATGTTCCCTTTTCCATAAGTTGCAAGAGAAGAGGCAAAAAACATTGAAATCAGTGAATGCAACCTTTTTATCTTCTCAAACTTCTTTGCACTGGTTATTATAAATACATACATTTGGAGCATGTTTCTGATATTGTTCATGAGTGTATGTATGTTTTCCTATTCAGCAAGTGACATTAATCCGCCAAGGTGGGATGCAGAATCTGCCAAATTGCAAGGTTTTCTTCGTCGAGGTACGGTGCTAATAATGATCTGTAGATCACAAGATATAGCATTGTACTACTTTTTTCTCAGTCACATACATGTACAGTTAATAGGCAAGGGATATTTATATGCATCTGGAATCTCCTAATTATGCTATTTTGGTGTAAGGATTTGAACAGTGCACTACTTAATGATTAATTTATTATTCATAGAAAAAAGAGAACTCATGGCGTTACATGTCTTTGTAGGTGAAAGATATCTGGAATATATAACATGAGTCATAATTTAAGTGTTACTGGTTAAAAGTAAGATGCTAAAAGATGTGCTACCAATTACATAAAAAGAATTTCCCAGGAACAAATTGTGTGGAAACATTTTGATGGTTATGTGGTTTGATACTTTATCACTGATCACATACATGTAAAGGCAAATTAAAATGTTCACATTAATGTATAAATGGATTTTTACTAAATGTCACAAAATCTTTCTGTATAATACACACCCAAGTGATATACCGGTACATATATTTAGCATACACTATATATATCACATCACTAAACTTATATGTCTATTTGTTTCTAACTTTTCTGTGAATATATCTTTCCCACATGATATTCTCTTCTGCTTAAAGTTAGCTTGTTGTACCTATATATGTAGCATGCAATTGGTCTAATCTATTCCTTAATATGCATATTCATGAAATAACACTTTGCCATGGTATTGACACATATCTATTCCCAAAGTATATATTTATACAGGCAACCATTGTTTCTCTTTCTATCTCTCTTTCACTGACTGCCTTTTTCCTTCTCCTAAAATGCACCCATCCAAATATAGCCAGCGTAGATTGCACTGCTGTAACTATCCCTGAAGAACTTTTCTCATCACAACTTCTTGAAGGTACTCTATGTATACATATATATCCCATATCTATATCATTCATTAACCACCCCCCTCCCATTCCTGGATAAGAAAGGTCAGTTTACTATGCCAGCCTTGCCTCTTAAAAAGAAAAGTGAAGAAGAAGAAGCCCTTGTCCTGCATCTACTCCTCGAATTTCTTTAATATATTTATTTGTAGGAAATAAATGTATGTCATGCAAGGAAATTTCACAGTTACTTTGGGTTCAAAATATTATTAATGGGCCATTGTCTACACAGGACATTTTTTACATATTGTTTTGCAAATTTTATTCATATTGTATTGAGATTAGATCTAAGAAGGCTTAAATATTCATTTATTTATCGAAAAATTAAGTTCTAATAGATTTCAACTTCAAACATATGCATGACTGAGTAGGAAATTATCAATATAGTCTGTATGTTATGGTATTCCGAATATAAAATCACCAAACTCATTTAAAAGAGAACTCAAATGTATTATCATTTCACAGATGTAAGATATTACTTAGATATATATATAATTTTACATATCAGTTACCATGAACATAAATTTAATTATCTTATGATCTTTAAGACGTTTTACTAGACTTAGCAATATACTTCTTTTTTTTTCTTCTTTTTTTTATCTTCTTTTTATCTTCTTGTTCTTTGTAAACAGTTTAAATAGTTCAAAACCCTTTAGTTTGTCGTATATTATATAATTAAAAGGTGTTGTAACGATTCAAGCTCTATGCTTATGTTTCATCACCTTTGTGTGTTCATTTTGTAAACTGTATAATAGTTGCAACTTGTCTTTGATAAAAAATTGTTATATTCTTTTTCATGTGAGGTCAATTCAAATGGATTGTAGAATTGAAAAATGATTTGTTATACTATATTCTTATTCATGTGATGTTAACTCCAAAGAATTATGAAATTGTGAACATAAATAAATTAATTCATAAATATCTCAGATGATGATGAGATACTAAAAACCCATGCTTACTACATTAACCATTCAGACAGTGACCAAGGTGGAAGCACCGCCACTCTGATGCCCTCACGGTTCACCTCCACCCCTCGATCCCATCTCCGTCCCCTCACCATCCCCATCGGTGCCACAGCCGCTACCAGTGACACCGACGATGAGATGGGAGACTACTGGAGGGATCAACCTTCCTTGGGGAGGCTCCCCCCTTCGGAGGCTCGATCGTCACAGGGGCTGAATGGGAGGCGCTCTCCGATACCAGACGGAAGAAAGTCTCCACTGCTGGTGGAGACTCTGAAGAAGAATAGTGCGCGTTCTGCCTCCGTTTCCTCGTTCTTTGAGTCTGTTGATGAAACAGGTGGGTGATCTCAAATATGATCTGGGGGGCATTTCACAAAGCCTTTTTTCAATGGCAAATGACAAAAATCAGTGACAAATCTGCTGATAACCATTCAGAAGTACGGATTTCAGTAACAAAATCTGTCATTTGTCACTGTTGACAAGTTTTGTGAAACGCCCACCTGGAGTTTATTTTGTCACAGATGTAGAGTTACTGTTTGGGTTCTCATTAGGTCGGAGGTTAGATTGAGGGTTACATTATTTTTGTTTTGGGTCCAAGGTTAGACTTGTTTTGGAATTAGACTTGTGTTGGAATTTCCTGCAGAGTAATGCTTCTGGTGCATAATGCTTTGCTATTGACTTGATTGAGAGTCTTTTTCTCCCTGCCCATTGTCATTGATGTTATTAATGATTGGAACCTTGCCAAGGCTTTACCTGTATTTTTGGAATAGTCCTTATTGGTGTATCACTCGATTCAGATATGATATAGTAAGCAAATAACTACCATTGGTGAAGGTGATGGCACAAACTATCACTTCGGAGGCGATCTGGATGTAGCTATCTTTCCGAAGCGAAGCTGAGGAAAGATAGCGTATACATTCTGATCGACGAGGAAGTAATAGTTTGCCATTGCCTGAAACCAAAAGGTGATTATTTGCTTTATATTCCACATCTAAAACAAGAAAAAGAAAAAGACGTGTATGCATCTACATAAAAGACACCATGCCTAGATTCATACCAAAAAAGTTAAACAGTTTAACCCAACCCCTTGAGGGAACGGTGCGTGCATGTGTTTGTTTTAATTGCGCTCATTGGTAATGCGCGCTTAATTACGCCTGTTTTAGTGCGCTTTTGGATAATCTTCATTGAAAGTGCGTTGCCCTTTGTAGATAGTACCTCTGTCTTCAGTGAAAGTGCATTGCACTGTGTAGATAGTAGTACTATCTACACAGTGTAACAAACTTTTTGCTTCTCCCATCAATAATGGGCGAACTATCTTTCATCACATGATGTACTTTTGACCAATGGTAGAGCAAGATTCTTAGTATGTGGAATATAATATGATCTATTTGCTAATTTTATGTCTGTATGTAAATGTATGTATGTATTCTTCATAAACTAGATTTAGCTGAAACGGCTAGAAGAAAGCGACTCAGCTCCGGTTCTGAGCTCCCCCCTAAAGCCAGCCGTCTGCGTAAGAAATCATTAAGTAGCGCCCAGCTCCCGATCCTAATGGATGATCCAAGATGGGTGATGCATATGGAACAGAGTAAGTATTCCTCTGCTCATACCCGCTTTTTCAATGTTGCCTGGAGCTCTCAAACAGAAATGCTTTTAGTAACTCAAGGCCTTAAAATAGAAAGAAAAAATGCTGAATTGAAACCCCAAATAATCCAATTATTATATCTACATGAAGTACACATGAAAGTACGAAATCTTCTAATTTATCAAAACTATACTCTAGTGGAAATGCCTATTTGTAAGGTCCAGTTTTGAACTAAATATTTGATCGGCAACAAATGTCCTGATGGCATCCTGCTAACTATTTTACCTGTTTATTTATCTACGAATCCAAGGAATCACAATAATGACTATTCTTTTATGTATTATGAGTTGAAATACGTGCAAATTTGAAAGACAAAAAGAATCAGTGTCTAATGGTATTTGTTTGTTGGTGAGTTTTATCTGATGACTAATCAGATTTAACCCCCCCCCTCTCTTTCTCTCTATCTCTCTCTCTCTCTCTTTCTTTCTCTCCCCCTCCCCCTCCCCCTCCCCCTCCCCCTCCCCCCTCTCTCTCTCCGTCTCTTACTCCCTTCTCTCTCTCTCTCCCTCCCCTCTCTCTCTCTCTCCCTCCCCTCTCTCTCTCTCCCTCCCCTCTCTCTCTCCCTACCCTCTCTCTATCTCTCCCTCCCCTCTCTCTCCCTCCCTCCGTTCCCCTCTCATTCTCTCTCTCTTTCTCTCTCTCTTTTCCTACCTCCAATTTACAGATCTTGGCAGCAGTATAGAGCTATCAGAATCTGAGTCGCCCCTTACCATCCTGCCGTCCAGACCAGAACTGAGAAAGAGAGAAAGTATTATATCTACCGTTTCCACAGCTGATAGCTCCAGTATGTATCTTGCTGATGAGAGTGTATCAGTTCAGGTAGGTACATTCAATCTTCTTTATTCTTTTGTTTGAAGCAACAAAAGGGCCTTGCTATTCCTAGAGCTTTTGTGGTTTTTGGGTGGAAGGAGTTGAAGCAGATTATGTAATACACAGCTTTAATGTCTTCAAGTTGTCTGGGATACAATCAGTAACGGCTGAGAGCACCTTACCCTCCTCTGTTCAGTTTCTATCTGTAATGATGGCTTGGGATGTGTTAGAGTCGTAAAAGAAATTTATTTCTTGTTCTCTCTGTTTGGAAGAAATTCGGATATCCTTCACAAGAATGTACTGTACATTACCTGAGAATTTGTCATGCATTGAGGTCCTTTTGAGAACAATTCTACTCAAAAATTGATATGATAACTACTTTTTCTTCTAAAGTACTGTATGCATCAAAGACATGTTGTTACTGATTTTCGTTTCACCTGGCTAAGGCCATGTAAAATTGATTTCATGTTGATCGTCCCCGCCCGCTTCCTTTTTGGGGGCCGCCTCCTATTTTTTGTTATTTGTTATTTTTTTTTTGAAATTTTTTTGAAATTTTTTTGAATTTTTTTTTGATTTTTCTTTTTTTGAAAGAAAAAAAAACATGAAAAACACTGCTAAAATGGCTCTATTTCTGATTTAAAAAAAAAAAAATTGTCGGCGGCCATCTTGAAAAAAAATAGCCTCGACTGTCAGGGAAAATGTACCGAGCGGCCATTTTGAGCGGCCATTTTGAAATATCAAATATCAAATAACATGGTACACCCTCCTCCTCTTTTTCAAAAAGTCTGGACGATCAACATGTAATCAATTTTACATGGCCTAAAGCAAGTAAATACCTTTCAAGATTCTGAAAATATTGATTTCATTTGTGAGTTAGATTAACAATGGAGCATTTTAACTTCTCATTTTAGAACCTTGATGTAAGTAGTCTGGATGAGAGGCGACTGTCTGGAAACCCTCCTGGGAAAACGTTTCAGTTTGGAGGAGGTACATAAGTGATATCAAATCCTGCTTTTTGAATCATAAATTTGTGTATTTTTTAAAAAATCAGTATGGTGGAACCTCCTGACCTATAACAAAAACTATCACCAGATGAGCAGCAAAAAATACTTGTATTTCATGTACCAGATCTGTTTCTATAAGGTTATTGAAAATTTAAAATTGAAAAGAAAATCTAAAGTTTCTTGGAACCATTTGCCTCTTTTTATTCATGCTTATACTGGATTTTGACCCAAATCTACAACAAAATTTTACAAGAAATCAGTGATCGCATGCAATTTAAGGGTTTTTTAGTACTCATTGATGTTATGAACTTTAGGACAATCTTATATTACTCATCTCAAGAGATATGGAGACCGAGCATTTTCCTCTATTGCTCCTCGCCTGTGGAATTCCCTCCCATCATCTATTCGCGAAATTGACAACCTGGACTACTTCAAAGCTTCACTCAAAACTCACATCTTCCTTCAGACATTTAAATGCTAATTTTATTGGAGGAGCTCGCGCCTTTGAATGTTTTTTTTAAACAGATATATGGCGTTCAAATGCTGTTCATCATCATCATCATATTGGATGACTAGAAGCAAATCAAATAACAGGATATTTACGATTTCTTACACAGGTATTTCCTCTGAGTATGCCGTGAGTGACAGTAGTACTGCTGATGATTTCTCTGATGCTGGCATGGTTTCTTCTAGCATTCCTGATGTGGTGTCGCAGATTGGTGTCCAGAGACCGCAGCGTAAGTCCATGAAGTAATCAAGTATATTGACTGGATGTGCTGTCACTGTTACAATGATTTGATTAATAACAGTGGTACAGTGTAGATCTAGAATTATGTATTAAGGGGGGGGGGGGAGGCACAGTTTTCCTTTTGTAGGATATGTGTACTTATATCATGCCAAATATGTCACATATACGTCATTATGTTGGTTTCTCAAAAAAGTTTGTTATACCAGAATGACATGGTATACAATTGGTTAGCAACCTGTGTATTAAATGGTATTTCACAGGTATGTATTTTTGGTACTTATGTGTACTTATATAAAGCTAAATTAGAAACAATGATTTTTTTAAATCTTTATGCGAGATAGGTTTTTGCTCTCTGTACATTTCTGTTATACCAGAATGAAATTGTATTAAAGGCCGGCTGTACTAATTCAGCCAGAAGGGATTAGACCACACAGCGAGGTCACTGACAGGTGGCTTTCTCATTAACTCGGCTCTCAATCAACATAAGAAAAAGAGGATCATGGGGACCAACAGGCACCGATTGGGCAAGTTTTCTATATAGAGGGAGCAAGTAGCTACCAGTAGGACAGTGTGGCTTTCACCAATTCGAAATTATTGTAATTGTTTTTGCAGGTATGTACCGTAACACCCCGCAGCGTCAAAAGAGGCGATCCCTGACAGCACCCTCTAACATGCATGATCTGCCGGAAGGACCAGATATCTGTATCAAGTTTGTTGACCTCTCTGCAAACAACGTCTCTGACCTGACCCCATTATCCAGAGCTCCTCACAGGCTGCTACAGGAGTTTAGGTTTCTTGAGAAGCTTGACCTCAGTGACAACGGTCTGACTGAGTTTCCCAAAGAACTGACCGACGTGAGTGATTATTCCATTGATTTACCCATGTTCAGTTTCTATGATCTTAACTTGGTTATACATGGCATGTGTAACCGGAGTGACAGCAAAATGAGAATGGTTTATTATTTTGTATCAAGGTGTTTGTAATTACCCCTAATTACAAGTGATTATCTTAAACTTCTTCTTCTTCCCGACTTTACCCCTATTTTCCCATTATTTTCCCTATTTTCCCCTATTTTCCCCAAATTATCTTACTCAAAAAGGGGGGGGGGGGGGAATGTTGTTAGATGCCACCCCCCCCCCTGAATCCTTATTTTTTTTTTACTCAAGGGGGGGGGGGGGGGTGGTTGAGGGAATTTTGTATATATATTTTTTTTTAGTGCTCTTTATCACCCCTGCTTGAGATAAATTGGGTTAAATATTTTAATATTAGGAACTTTTGCCAATTTGAAATTTCTCTATCTATCCACTGTTAATGGGTTTATCTCTTAATCAGTCTACATACCTGCAATGCAATCCCAAATGTGAAATAGATGATCTTGTGAATTTGATAGCTTGTAAATCAATTATTCAATGCACGTTTGATTAAATTCTTAATCTGAATCTAGTACATGCCTGAGCTGCAAGAGCTGAACCTCAGATCTAATGGTATAACAGAGCTACCCACCCATCTTCTCAGCCTCAGCAAGCTTACTCTACTAGACCTCTCTCACAACCAAGTGAGTATGCAATGCAAATGGCTTCTTAATTTCCTCCTGTACTAGTTATTGCTTTATAGAACATTATATTTCTTTGTGAATATTTTATAACAAGTGATACAGCTATAAAACGAAACAGATATTTATCTATGATTTTAGGATGGATATTGTATCACATACTGATTTTGATATTAACCTGTTTAAGCAGAATTCCAATTGTATTTTTTTATTTAATGAACGTATTAGATGATTTTATCAGCGAATAAGATGGCATTAATGTCCTATATTTGTATAAATTGGAACTAAATGCATCTTCTAATTTTGACTATCAATAGCTTTGGTAACAGACATTTAAAAAAGTCTGTGATCAAATTAAAGTAAAAGAAAGTTAAGGTAACCAAAATTAAATGATAGTGAATAAAATTGACCTAACTAAACAGAAAGGCCCGGATTTAAGGAAAATTGATTCAAATCATTCATATTTTCTATTATCATTGGAGATTTCATGTTCTTGATGAAGAATTTATGAAAAGTGTAAAATACTTGAATTTTTGCTTTTAATATATTTTATTTTAAGGCTACAAATGGCTCTCTATAATTTTTAAGTCCAACTTAGAGTTAAGTTCGACTTAGGATCTTTTTTAAACACCCCCCAGGACTATAGTTAGTATGCTTTCATGAATGCTAAGAAATAGATGATAGATACTTGACCTTTGTCGTATCATATTACAAGTCCTTATGGTTTTGATGTTTATCCTAGATCAAGGATCTCAACAAGACCAGACCTGGAGACACTGCCTTCAAGCTCGTCGAGTTGGATCTATCCTTCAATGCCACAGTCCGCTTTCCATCTTGGCTTAGTATGTTTGTGCCTTCGCTTCAGAAACTCTCATTAGCCAGGTAACTCTCCTCTTTTCAGTGCAAGAATATTAATATTGACTTGGTCGTAAATATCGTGGAATTTTTGACAATCAGGATTTAGTAGCATGATATTTTGAATTTGTGACCAAGATATTCTTTCCTGTACTAATACATTAATACTCATATCACTGACATATAGTTAGACTTGAACTTTGTAGTATATAAATGGAAATAGCTAACCAGTTATAAAATTACATATAAGAATTTGTAAGTCAGTAAGTACATGTATATCTAAAATGGTGTATTTGATTTCCTTTCATCCATGTCCATTTATTCAAAATTATTTTACTTTCTATTTTTGTTTCATTATTGCAGCAACAAGATCGAGACCATCCCTGACAAACCTCTCAACCTGCAACTGCTGAAGATTCTGGACTTGTCCAACAACAAACTGACCACCTTGACCCCTGTCTTCCTTCATGGATGTATCTCACTAGAGCAGCTGTGTGCATCAAACAATCAGATAGGTAAGCAGGCCAGGGCCTGTATCATGAAGATTAAGAGTAAGATCAATCTTAAGAATGATTCATTTGCAGTCGCTCGTATCTAACAATCAATTGTAACTTTTGGCCGATTTTCTGTATTATAGACGTCAATAGAGTATGTCATAAAAATCACTAAGACGTAAAGTTATGATCAATTACAAAAGATACGCTTGATTTTAGGCTTGATATCAAGCATAACTTTCTTTATAATATGGGTTATCAAACTTATGCTTGATTTGAAGATACGCTTGATTTGTCAAAGTTACGCTTGATTTATTAAACTTACGCTTGATCATAAATCTTTATGATACAGGGCCCAGTTTACAGATCTGTTCAAATTCTTTATTGCTCTTGTAATCCCTTTAAAGGTTGGATTGTTTTGCTGATTTAACAGGTTGGAGGGGGGGGGGGGGGTGTTGGAAGGGGGAGTCTTATTGACCCCTTTGATCTTAGCTGCATAGAGATAAAACATTACAAAGCTAATGGGCATACAGATATAGATTCTTATAATTTTAAAACGCCCATGAGGCTTTCAAAAACACACTAAAGCTTGGTTTAGGTATGCCTGACATGGCAAGCAGCTAGTTTGTGTAAGATGAACTACATCGGTAGCAGTATTACAGCATACACATATAATAGTATGTGAATTTGTTTCGTATTGCCTCTGATTTGACTGGCATTAGAAATAGACTGCAGAGGAAATGGCATATTTCTGAACAACTTGCCAGTAAATGACCAGATATGATGCATGCATGTCTTTATTATTCAGGTGAGAATGTCAAAGTAGGCAACAACAGTCTTGCTTTGAGTTCTAGGATAAAGAATGTATAAATGATAATACTTTGGTAAATATTCCCCTTTATTCTTGCATTTGATATGTATGCCAGATTCCTAGACTATAAGCTTTTATATCAAATCAATTACAGTCAAACCTGCTTTAGTGACCACCTGTATAGAAAGACCACATTTTTTGTTTCCCTGGAAAATGGTTTCTCATTGAAACGTGTACTAAAAGAACCTGTGCATAAAGACCACCTGCCTATAAAGACCACTATTCTTGTCTCCTTTGGGTAGTCTTTAAAAACAGGTTTCACTGTATTTGATAAATCATGAGATATCTGCTGTCTTTTACAGACTCGCTTCCTGGTGACCTGGACAACATTTTGCGCAAACTGAAGATTCTGAAGCTAGCCAAAAATCAGCTCGGTCTTCCTGAGCACCCCTTCATTCCAAAATTTGTTCTCCATCTTCCATTGTGAGTCAAAATTAACAATTTTTTTTACACCTACTTCATCTTCTTATATGAAAGTGTTGTACTCTGTACATACACGTATGTCAGAGATTAAGTTGCATTCATGTAACTTTTCGTATTTAAGAACTGAAATGAAACTTACACTACAACTTCCACTACACATCATTCAAGTTCCTTGATAACCATTATAAATATTGGCCTGCAAATTGTTGTCTTTACAAGTAACAGTGGAGACTGAAAAGAAAGAGACATTGTTTTCTTTTCTTTTTTTCTTTTCAGGCATAACATAGTTCTAAGACAAAGGTTCAGATTTAATGAGTATTCAAACTTCATATTGTAAATGAAAACTCTATGATTTCCTACAAATAAATTTCTCAAAAATGAGGTGAGAAATATTTCAGATTTGAAAGATCAAAAAGTCTTATCTCAAAAGAAAGAACTGTGTATTGTACGAAGCTGTTATTTTAATGTATGGGTCTTCTTCGATTCCCAGACTCCGAGATATTGATCTGAGTGATAATGGTATCATCGACATCCCCCCTCCATCAGAATGGAAGAGTCAAACACTGAGGGAAGTCATCTTGTCACGGAACAAGATCAAGAAGGTACAAATTTTGTTTTCTATGTATAGTTTATTTGTAAAGCGCTTAGAGACATTTGTATTAAGCGCTATATAAAAAATATAAATATTATTATTATTATTATTAAATTGAAATAATAATAATAATAATAATAGGTTTATTTATATAGCCCAGCTACTATATGAATATACTCTACTGTGCTTCATACAAGGTATCATTTTATTACCCCGGCTGAGCTGCCATAATAAGGGGCTATTAAAAGCATTCAAAGAATTTCTACCTACCGGGTACCCATTTACTTCAATTTCAATGAAATTCAATGACATGAACTATTTTGGAATCTTTGTTTTTTTTAAAGAAAAGAACCTTATGATTGCAATCCAGTTTCCTATCAGTATTCTCAGTTTCAATCATTAATCCATCCATATTTCTAGCTCTGATGAATAGACAACTGCTGCAGTGGTACATTGACAAATAAAATGTATTTTAATGTGTCAACATGCATCCAAAGCTATTGGATTGTTGATTAAAATCTTAGAGTGAGCACCATGTTTAGTTTGTAATTATAAGCTGTTTCATTTACATGTAATTATTTGATGGTTTAATGTTTGTATACATAAATTCTTGATCCTTTGTTTTGTCAACATCTACATGTATATTTTACTTGCTGATAAAGGTCCTAACAATTTATTTGTCCTCTCTTTCTCTCCATTTATCTTCACTTATGACTGTAGCTGACACTTGGGGATAACCTAAAGAGCTGGTCAAAGCTGGAGAGGCTTATCTTAAGCCACAATAAACTTACCAAGGTAATTGTTGTTCTTATCATCATTAAGATATTCATATATCAAATTTAGAAATTTAGTGCTCGGGAATAAACCAGTGACGCAATCTCTAAGTCTTTCACAGAAATTTCTGTAGGTTGCTTTCAGAAGCTTATTGTGTTGCCTGTAGAAATTCATGCGAGTAGTTTATATAATATTTACACATTTCAATAGTTGAGTAGGCAATGAGCTAGGCTATTGAAATTAGTCTAGAGTTGATTTATTTTAAGTTATTGTAAACAATCATAATGCATGATGAATCTGAATGTACAATTTTAAAGAAGTGTCTCTTATGATAATAGTTAATAGTTCTGTATTTTTGATATATTGTAATGACAATTATCCTGTGAATCTGTGCTCCTTGCCTTACTTTTGTTCAATTTCTGTCTCTCATTCTTCACATTAGTGCCCTCTTTACCCTCTTCTCTCTCTCTCTCTCTCTCTCCCCCTCTCTCTCTCTCTTTCTCTTTTTCTTTCTCTCTCTGTCTCTGTCTCTCCTTCCCCCTCTCTCTGTCTCTGTCTCTCCTTCCCCCTCTCTCTGTCTCTCTGTCTCTCTCTCTCTCTCCCCCCCTTATCTCTCTCTTTCCATCCAGCTAATTCATTTTGCCATTTTGCTTTGATACCAGGTGCCCAAGGAGCTAGGTCAGTTGAGCTTACTTGCATCCCTTGACCTGAGCCATAACAGGTCCATCACCACCATCCCTGATGAACTAGGTCAACTCAACAAGCTCTGGGAGGTTTGTAGCTTCTTCTCTCCCTTATTTCTTGTTTACAAGTCATGATATACATTCTGATTATCTAAAGGAAATTCATTTAATTAATTGTTACCTAAGCGATGACCGTATGTGACTTGGAATAGATGGAATTACAGACTGTGAGCACCAGCATTGAGAATTGCAATTTCTTAAAATGCTGCTTATTTGTGGCATCTCAATGTTCAATTAATATTTTGTTTCAAATTCCTCTAGTCAGACTAAAGACCGACTTGCAAGAACTTCATTGTGTGACCATCGGGACTGAAAGATTTCAGTTCTAATCAAGTTCTTTAATCCACCTATGACATAATTGATCAATAATGTGATTGAAGCATAAGTTCCAATTACATATCTACCAATGTCTAAATATGAAATTGAAATGAAATGCTTTGTATTCTAAAAATATAGCTTACTTTCTCTTAATGCTTGAGAAGCGTTCAATCTCTGTGTCTTTCATTCCAGTTAGCAGATTATTTTGAAAATGAGTTTTGTATTGTTTAAAATTAGTTCCCATTGGATGGACTCAAGCTAGACCTGGACCCAGCCATACTCAAAGGTAGAACCAAGGACATCATCGGTTTCCTCAACCAGAAGTACAAAAGGGTGAGAATATATTGCTTTCATCTACTTCTCACTTTTAGTGTTTTGTAAAATTGTATTGTATCACTATGCAAGAAGAATTGTGTTGGTGGTAGGCTATACTAGGTGACTTGTGATTCGTATGTTCACTCTCAACAAATGTTTAATGGGTCTTGTAATCTGTTTTAATGAACTTTCTTGCTGGCTCTTATTTGCCTCATTTTTAATGCTGGCTTATGTATAATGGTAAACAAGAGTACATTTCTGTCAATTACAGTGTGTATCTACCCTTTCTTTTTCTGCCTGTTTTTCCCACCTTCCAACCTGAACCTTAAAATCTATTGAATTAAGTGAAGTAGATTTGTTGTTATTATGTCTTTGTAAAATGGTACAGTCAGTGTTATCTAATTGGAATCTATTGTAATCATAACATTGCTTATACTTCATAATCTACAGTACTTTTGTTGAATAAATCGGTTGTTCTAAACCGTCACCTTGATCAGATTACTTGTTTTCCCTGTGATATTAAGATTCAGAAATATCCTAACCTTTTTCTTTATAGTCTGAAGCTTACAATCGTATGAAGCTGATGGTAGTAGGCTACGGAGGCCGCGGGAAGTCCACCCTCTTGTCCAGAATGCAGGGACAGAAATTTGACAAGAAGGGTGACAACGTTGCCACAGTTGGGGTTGTCGTCAAGGAATGGGTGTAAGTATTAATATAAAAAGAACAAATTACAGCATTTGTAATGGTTTTGATTGATCATATATTTAGAGAGGCTGTGAATCACTTCATCAAAATAACAAGATCTTTCAGGGAAAGTCTGCTTATTTATTAACCTGTTGCCCATAGGAACAGGTAGTTCCTCTATTAAGGCTATGGGAACTAAGGAATCCACTAGTCAATGGATTAACAACTTTGTAATTGTCTGGTGAGGCATGTTGAACATATGACATTGAGGACCGATAGTTTTTACATAGTAGTTATTTGATGTTTGATCTATTTAGCATCCTTTCCTTTTGAAGATATCCTCCTGCTCCACGTATGGGGGGAGGCGCGATAGCTCAGTTGGTAGATCAGTGGTCTTGTAATCCGGCGGCCCGGGTTCGAAACCAAGGCGATGCGCTAGTGCCCTTTGGTAAGGCATTAATCTCATTGCCAGGTCTCTTGTAGAGGACCTAAAGCCGTCGGTCCTCTGGTTGCTTACTTACAAGCATTCATGCTTTCTTAGCAGTCATGTAAAAAAAAACACCACTACACCATGTGTAGATGTACAGATGGCTTACAAAGAGGGAAACCCCCCATACTTCCAAAACAATTATCTTCTCTTACGTTATTAGTATTTTTCCATTCTTTGCTCTTCATTCCCCTCAGCATCCAGATACGGAAGAAGGACTTCTGTCTGAGTACATGGGACTTTGCAGGTCAGGAGGATTTCTACAGCACCCATCCATGCTTCTTGACTGGTAGAGCTCTCTTCCTGGTAAGTCAAACTCTTCATGAAGAATGGCTATTCTCATATATTTTAAAAGTTGATGTTGGTGGTTGAGATACTGGTGTGGATGGATGTAGTGGGGTTAATGGTACTCATTGTTGATAATCAGGATGATAGAGGTGGTTATTATTCAATTCATGGTAGTTTTGGTGCAGCTTTTGTAGCCATTGATACAGTGTAGTAGTTTTTTTTGGAAAGAAAGTTTTGTTTCAGTTGTAGTTTAGCTTTTCAATTATTGGATGTTGATTTTGTTTTTGCTTATATGATGTCTCCGATATAGATAAATACTTGTGGAGGCTTGATTTATCATGGTAGATTTTGCACTTTAAAAAAAGCCAGCCATTTACATGTAGTTGTAAATGAATTACCTTTGTAAACATCCCCCTATACAGTATATGCAGTCAAGATCTTTCTTGCTTTTAGCAGTAGCCAGCATGCAGTTAGATTAAATATGTATTCACATTAAACCCATTGATTTCTCTCATTCCCATAGGCTTTAATACAGGGGCCACCCAGGTCCCCGTTGGCAATGGGTTAAAACTATATTCTATTTCTATAATTTCAGGTTGTTTATGACATCAGCAAAGGACCGGATGAGATAACCACCCTACGTCCATGGTTACTGACCATCCAGGCCTTAGCGCCATCCTGTCCAGTCATAGTAGTGGGTACACACAAGGACAAGATCCCCAAAGGTACATCAAGACATCCTTTACCATCTGAAGGATGTATATACAGTCAAACCTGTCTATAAAGACCACCAAAGGGAGACAAGATAAGTGGTCTTTATTGGCAGGTGGTCTTTGTGTACAGGTTCCTTAAGTACATGTTTCAATGAGAAACCATTTTCAAGGGAAACAAAATATGTGGTCTTTGTAGACAGGTGGTCACTAAAGCAGGTTTGACTGTACATACATATACCTAAGCTTATTACAATATGTGTTTTTACCAGTGACCATCAGTCTTTGGATGTCGGGTGCTTCATTCATCAATCTGCACATTTGCCAATATTCTCATTTTGCCAATTAGACTTGTACAGTTCATTGTTTACTCTGTGTAATGTTCATTTTTTATCTTCATTATGTGGAATAAGATACAAGGCTTGACACTAGCTGGTGTCCTTTACACATGAGCTCCCCCCCCCCCAATTTAAACCCTACATGCCAAATATTCTGCTTGAATGGCAGTCTGCATACAATAAAGATTGTAATCCGTTCTCCCTGTGATAAAAGTTGGCGTGGAGTCCTGCATTATAGCACATGTTGAGAGCCAGAAGGTCTTTCAATAACCCATGTTACATGGTGAGATAACACTTCTTCTGGCTCTCATCAAAATATATGTTGAATCTTGAAATAAATTGGGTACTTTGCTCAAACTGCCCTGTAAGAAAGAATTGTTTTTTTGTTGCCATGTCCTTTCCATTGAGAGCCAAATTAGCGTGTAGATATATGTCTTGTCATGTAATTATAAACTTTTGGGAAGTTATTTATAAAAAGGCTGTTTGGGGGGCTCGGCATTGACTTTTGCCACTTTGAACCGATTAAAGGTTTAATGCATGTCAATATTCAGTTCAGTTCAGTTCAGTTTATTTTAAAACACCAGACATAGCAATCATGATGAACAAACATGATCCATATTTCTGATTTACATTATTTTTCTATTACCATCATATTTTGTGATCATCAGACCATGCGGCGGATTTCATTAGTGACATGGAGATGAGAGTGTTAGAGGTGTGCAGGTCTCCTGGATTCCCGACCATCAAGGGTTACATCAACCTGTCTGCCGTGACTGATTCAGGAGGCATCAATGAGCTGAGAGGAATGATCGAGAATGTCATTCTACAGTGAGTAATATACAAAACTTATTCCATAAAAGGGCTGGGATATGAGGGACAGTGATAAAAGCTTCTGTCTTTTATGTTTGCTCTGATATGTTCATAACCATTATTCTGATGTTAGCTTTTCTATTAAACTTGATAGGTATAATCTTAGGTCTTTCAATTCTTTAAATACATTTGTTGTTGTTGTTGTTGTTGCTATGGACAGTTTGACCCCTTTCTACCATTCTGCATAAGAAATCATGGACTGTACTGAACGACAAGAAGAAATTTATTTTATACTGATTTTATTGTAAATTAGAACCAAGTCAGACTAGCTGTTCTGTTGTAAAGGATGTATAGCAGTTTATCTGTGATGTATGATAATTCATTGTTCTCTCTCTCTCTCTCTCTTTTCTCTCATACTATAGTGAGAAGATCAAAGGTCAACCCATATTTGGGCAGATGATACCCTACAGTTATCTGGTAAGTATGTTTTATATTGTTTTTATAATCAAAATGAAAGACAGAACATATTCATTATGTCATGCATTTTACTATTAAAACCTAAAATTTTGATTTTGTTTGTTTGTTTGTTTGTCTGTTTTTGTTTGTTGTTGTTTGTTTGTGCTTTACAAGTACCACTAAATAGTACATCCACCCAATTTAGTTTGTACTATGGAAAGACGTGTCAAATCATCAAGAGGGAAATTCATATTGATGACTAAAAGTTATATCCGTAATATGAACAAAGTTCAAATCAATTTCAACAGATATGTTAATACCTAACTAACTGGAAAAGCCTGACTATTAGAATAATTTCATCATAAACTTTGTGCCACTTTTCGTAATGCCATTATTTTCATAATATAAAAACTCACAAATACAATCATTTGATTGCATTAAATGTCATTCTTGATGGAATTTTGTGGACTTGTATCATTCATTCTTTGTGTTTAATAGTATGTTATTTGTCTTGATAGAGGGAAGAATTCTAAAGAAGAATTACTGAGAAAGATTTCTTTTAATGACTTTAATAATTGCAGAGACTTGAGCAGCTGCTGCAGGAGCAGGTGAGGAGATTGAAGAGTGAAGGACAACCCCCTGTGATGCTTCATAAGCAGGTCATCAAGATGATCAGAGAGAATGATCTACAGCTGGATGATAATGAACTATCACAGGTACATAACACTCTAAAATATCACTCTTACTTAAATATCACTCTTACTTCTCCCTCATGTCTGGCTCATGTTTTACTCTTACTACTTACTCTGCCGTTTGTGTTGTCTCCTTGCTCCCTTCTCCTCGATCCCCCTCATCATTTTCTTTTTCTTTTGCTATCTCTCTCTCTCTCTCTCTCTCTATCTCTGGCCTCTACACTTGCTATATATCTGGCTCTCTTCCACTATCCCACTCTCTCTTTTTTCTTGTCCTCCCCTTTTCTTTTACTATCGCTGTCCTCCCTCTCTCTCCCTCTCTCTCTCTCTCTCTCTATTTTGCTACATGTATCTCTGCTGCTCTCAGTGTATCATCCTTTCCCTCTCCCTTACTCTCACTCCTGAATGTTTGTTACTCTAGAAATATGCTCTTTTTTTTGGGGGGGGGGGGGGAGGGGTGCACAAACAACTAGAGAGTACTTGATATCAAAGCATTGAACCAATAGATATCTCTTCCTCTTGACCTTTGACATACATTCACTAATTCTCATTGCTGCCCAGGCGGTAAGGTTCCTCCATGAGACCGGCGTCCTACTCCACTACGACGACCCCTCTCAGCAACTCCGCAATGTCTACTTCATTGAACCACAGTGGCTGTGTAAGGTCATGGCTAGAGTCATCACTGTCCGAGAGATCAACCCACTCGTCAGCAAAGAAGGGGTGAATATTCATACATTTTTTCTTGAAAATAACATTTTACAGTAACTTTTTTTAAATGCAGCCAAGTAAACTCATGTATTTCAGTAATGATTTAAATGCAAGAGCCTGCGCCTTTGAATGTTATGTTAACAGAAATAAGGAGCTGTATGATAATGCCATGAGTCATCATCATCATCATAATCATCATTGAGTTGATACGTGATGAATATAGGAAATGTCTTTGGTATACACAGGCAAGAGTAAATCCTGTATGAAAGTGATTACTTAATTGGTTTTCTGCTCACCTTAAATGTGATTCAGTGTAGGTGGCAAGTCAATTAGAATTCACCGAACCCTAGAGGACTGAGTTTATGTTTATAAAAATATCATCATATCAAACTGTAATGTTTTAAAGTATAGTTGTACATTGGCCATGAGTTACAAGAATCCACATCAAAACAAGTGTTTCAGAATTTAAAAAGTCGTATGATGAAAAATTTCAATGATGTCACTGACTTTATCTTTTCAAATACCTATTTTCCTTATAAAATCAGTCCCCCTCCCTTCATGATTGCTTCCTAGAAGTATATGTGTGAAATATTTATGCCCTGTTTATATTTTTAATTTCAATTTCTAAATCAGATCATGAAAGTGAAGGACATTTCATTGCTGTTCAATGATGGAGATGTCCCCAAGCAGCTCATTCCACAATACCTCAAACTCTTAGAGAGGTGAGTCAATGTTGAATTATAGTGATGGAGTCAAATGAAGTTATGTATTTTCTTTTTCTTTTTTGTGGTGTGGCCTGCCTCCTTCAATTCTTAACCCCTTTCGTACCACCTTATTAGGGTATTGATGTATTAAAATGTGCTTTCAGAAGTTGAATATGGACTTTTAATACCTTGTTTCATCAGTGACCTGGGCATGAAATACATGGCATGAGATAAACTTGGTGATGATGGTAGATTTTTCTGGCTTAGGAAGAAAAGTGTAGTCATTTTGATTTGAAGAAAATATTCAAGACCAAATAATTTAGTCGGGATTTGCCTCCCAAAGCATAGAAGGCATTACAATTTGTTTTCAAAAGTATGTATGTGTAGCAACTACCCTGCCTATGCTAGTGAGTTATTTCACAGCATATGCCTGTTGCCTTTTGCAATATTGCAACTTTCTTGATTAAATTGTGATTTATCTGTTTCTGTAGGTTTGAGGTATCACTACCAGTGAGTGATGATAAGATTCTACTTCCATGCAAGGTGCCTATCCAGAAGCCCAACATCACTCTACCAATCAGTGATGCTACACAGGGTAAGTCTACCTGTTTGAACATATAGTCAGGTGGCTTAGTGAAATTATCGTTACTTGCCGGATAAAAGCACCATTTTTGGTACAGGGCTCCCTTAGGACCTACTAAAGGATATTAGACTAGGAGCCCCCGGCAAAAAATTCAATTTAAGGGTGTGTGGGCGGGGGCGTCTTTTGGAGCCCCCAAATAATTATATAACATCGATTTGTTATCGTACAAATGCCATTTTTGGTACAGGGCATCCTTAGGACCTACTGAACGATATTAGGGTAGGAGCCCCCGACAAAAATATCATATAACGGCGTGGGGCGGGGGTGTAGCCTCGTAGCCCCCAAATAATTTAGAAGGTAATATAACATTTATATGTTGTTGTACATATGCCATTTTTGGTACAGGGCTTACTTAGGACCTACTGAATGATTTTAGGGTAGGAGCCCCCGGCAAGAATATCATATTAGGGTGTAGGGCGGGGGCGTCGCTTCGTAGCCCCCAAATAATTTAGAAGGTAATGTAACAGTTATTTGTTGTTGTACAAATGTCGTTTTTGGTACAGGGCTTCCTTAGGACCTACTGAACGATATCAGGGTAGGAGCCCCCGGCAAGAATATCATATTAGGGTGTGGGACAGGTGCGTCGCCTCGTAGTCCACAAATAATTTGTAATGTAATTAAACATTGATTTGTTGTTGTACAAACGCCATTTTTGGTACAGGGCTTCATTCGGACCTGCTGAATGATGGTAAGGTAGGAGCCCCTGGCAAACATATTCATATACGGGTGATTGGGGGCCCATGGAGTTTGTACAACAACGAATCAATGTTATATTACCTTACACATTATTTGTGGACGACGAAGCGATGCCCCCGCCCCACACCCATATATGATATTCTTGCCGGGGACTCCTACCCTTATATCGTTTAGTATGTCCTAAGGAAGCCCTGTACCAAAAGTGGCAATTGTAACAACAACAAATATATGTTATATTACATTCTAGATTAATTGGGGGCTACGAGGCCACGCCCCCGCCCCACACCCCTATATGATATTTTTGCTGGGGGCTCCCACCATAATATCGTTCAGTAGGTCCTAGGGAAGCCCTGTACCAAAAATGGCATTTGTACAACAACAAATCAATGCTATACAATTATTTGGGGCCCCAAAAAGACGCCCCCGCCCCTCACACCCTTAAATTAATTTGTTGCCGGGGGCTCCTAGTCTAATATCATTAAGTAAGTCCTAAGGAAGCCCTGTACCAAAAATGGTGCTTTTATCCGGCAAGTAACGATAATCGATAAATTTGATGCTAAGCCACCTGACTAATAGATGGATGAGTGGAGGATTGGTGTGAATGGGTTGGAGAGTGTGATTGGTTGGTTATACTGATGGATGGATAGTTCAAATAGATCAGAGTGTATGATTGGTTGAGACTGATGGATGAATGGTCGAGACAGGTTGCAGTGTTTTGATCGGGTAGTTAGAGTTGGGGTAAAACATCCACACAGAATTGTCTATTATTTATAATAAATATCCTTGGCATTAAAAACTTGACTGTTTCACTTTGTATAAGGCCCACTTTAGGTTATTTTTTTAAACAAAAGAGATAGTGATAGACAACTCTGAACTTATGACCCTGTAGAATCGTTTTGTTCAGGATGTTTAGTTGAAGGTTGAGAGTTTGTATTGCTTGATTGATTGATTGACGGAGTGAGTGACTGAGTGATTGACTGAGTGAGTGACTTACTGATTGACTGACTGACTGACTGATTGACTGACTGACTGACTGAGACATATCAGTGACTGAGTGATTGATTGACGGAGTGGCTGACTGAGTAACTGACTGAGTGATTGACTGAGTGACTGAGTGACTGACTGACTGAGTGACTTACTGATTGACTGACTGACTGACTGAGACATATCAGTGACTGAGTGAGTGATTGTCTGACTGAGTGACTGACTGATTGACTGACTGAGTGACTGACTGACTGAGACATATGAGTGAGTGAGTGAGTGGCTGACTGACCGACCGACCAAGTGAGTGAGTGAGTGATTGTGAGTGTGTGATTAGCTAGGAATTTAGTAAATAATAGTGAATGAGCAAACCAGTGCGTGATCACTTACGCAATGAGATGTTTTGTCATAACATTACTAGAATAGTTAATTGTGATGCTTGTTCATCTATATGTCATCTTGCTATTAGTCTTGTGTTAATATATTGTGACATTCTCTTTTTTGTGTCTTAATTGAACTTCCTTGTTTTATATAGATGTTTTGTTGCGGCTTTATTCCTTGACCTATTTACCAATGGGTCTGTGGATGAGACTTAATCACAGTCTCCTACTCTTCGCCAAGTACATGTTGCCGAGAAAACCAAGAGTGAGAACTCCTCTCCAATTTACCCCAAAATATCAGCATTCAATTACTAATTTTTTTTCAAGTGGAATTTGTCATTAAAACACTAAACCTGACCATCAAAGATAACAAATTAACAATTCCATTGGCATGTGGGCTTGCAAATGTATTTTGCTCATTCATATGCATGATCTAGATACATAAAGATTGTTGCCAAATATTCCGTAATGCAAACTAAATTGCTTAAATTATAGGAAAATTACCCCTTGAAGCAGGTTTCAAATCTATGAATTTATAAGTATGATTTAATTAGTACCAGGCATGTAATTTTTAGCATGAGCTAATTTATATCTTGCATGCAAAAAATTGATATGTGGTAGATTTTGAAGAACTATTTTTCATTTCTGGTGTCTTCTGCATACCCTGGATTCAATGTCAATTTGGTTATCATTATTTGGTTATTGTTTTGGGGGTGTTTTTTTTGGTCTTTCTATTTGTCATAATGGTCTGTCTCTTTTCTCTTTCTCTTCAATACCTACCTTGTGTGGTTGCCAACAGTGCATTGTGACTTTTTTGTCAATGACCTTTTCTCTCTTATCATGTGTTGTTTAATATGGTTGCATGTTATGTTATGACATGGAAGTAAATAACAGGTTTGAGATGGTTTACTAAAAAGTAAAGGGAAAACTATGGATGATGACAAATGAGGTGTTGATATGGTGATAATGAGGAATGAAAGTGATGATGAGATTATTATAATGGCATTCTGGTTATGTGATTATTGAAGGTGATTTTACTTTATACTTGCATATACCTGGTGCAGGCTGACTATCTCCAAGGTTCTTAGGCTTAGTTTTATTTCACCCTTATTTTTCTTTTTCTTTTTCTTTTAGAATTAATTACAACAAGAATGTACAAATAGATGATTCTACTGAAAGAATTTGATTTGAAGAAAGAAAAATTCACAATCAGATTTTTAAAATTTAATGTGCTCTGCAATACTTTCCCCAATATTTTGTAATTGTTTGTAGTTGTTTGATTGTAAAATATTTCTGTAGATTGTGAGGAAAAGATTTAACACTGATTATAAATATCAATTTATTTCATATCACATAACTTCTATGACTTATTTCTTTAGAAATTGTGTTAATTTACAGACTTATCAACTAAAAAGTATTTGTTTGTTTATGTATTTTATTATTACAAGTAATATTGAAAATTAATTGAAGGAAATGATTGGCAGTAGTGTAATAAAGTTTAGCTGGTAAATGTGCTGTACCTAAATACTAATATAGTGAAGAACCTTATCTGTCTGCCATGTATGTGCAATAATGCAGACTTCTCAGTTTTCCATGGTGGTGTTTATTCCTTAACTCCTTTTCCAATCTCTGCGACAGATGTGCTTCTGCGCTACTATGACATGCCCTACATCCCGCTTGGCCTCTGGTCCAGAATGATTCTACGTCTTTTGCTCTTCTCAAAACACATGATGAACGGAGTGAGCTTCCATCAGAGTTCTTCTTTTCTTTATAACTTGAAAGCAAACCAACATTCTGATATTTTGTGTGGAGTCTTACCTATGAAAGATAACTATCAAGAAATATGATTTAAGAAGTACTTTTTTTTCATGAAGATGCATAGTTTTAAATTATTTTTTTCCAGCTGCCTTGAGAACAAAGCCAATTTTTTTTCTGTTATTTTTGAGGGGGGTGATTCACATGTTTTATAACTTAAGATCATTTTTTTTTGTCTAGCTTAATTCAATTTTGATTATGATGAATTTAATTTTTTTTCATCAGATTATCTGCAGTTGTAATTTGCTGCCTAGCTGTAAAACAAAAGGCACCAGGAGATGCTGGACAAAATTTGTATTAAAGTTTTAGAGTGTTGGTTGCTTTCAAGTTGAGAAGGGAGAAATTAAATGATGATTTGGGGTGATGTGATGAGTTTGCCGTGAACCGATTAATGTGTGAACTTTCAAGTTGTATTGATTACTCTTTGCTTTGTAGCTTTTCCTTTCTTTCCTTCTAGTATTTGGATAGTATATTACAGAAATTGCTTGAATGCTTTCATCATTGTTTGAAAATAACATATATTTCTAGTGTAGATTCTAGGTTCTTTCTTTATGTCAAAAATCACTTTCGGCTTCAAAAACATTTTTTTTTTTTATTAGACAAAGAAAATATGCAATGCCTTACAACCATTCTTTTGCTTTACTTCAATGCAGCTATAATACTTGTGGTATCTTTCTTCTCTTCTTTTTCAAAACCCCTCTTTAAAATAATTTCTGATCTTTAATATTTATTTTCAGCCTCTGATACCTTCTACATTGATATACATATAATTTGCTACAATATAAATGTACTTTTCTACTTGATATTGCTTTTTGAAGTTTAATTAATATATTTCCTTTCCTTTGAGAATCATGTTTCCTTTCCTTTTAAGTGTACCAATCACCTAAAAAAAGAAATTTTGTATAGCTAGAATGTACAAAATCACCCTTTAAACAAATTAACATAGTCATTGCATTCTTGAAAGGTGTATGGGGTATGAATAAAACTTGGGTTCCATGTGTGCCCTTTTCTATGCAAATGCTTATGCATGTGTTGACTAGTCTACTCAACCAGTGGTTTTTATGTTTACTGAGAGTGTACTTCAACTGCAATCTCTTTGTAGAAGTAATATTTTAATTTAATTTTGAATACAGTATAGCAACATGGAACCCCTTACATCAAGAGCAAAATGTGTTTTGATGATTAGTACACTTTAAGAATCCATCTTCCAACATTTTCTGCATCCTTTTTCACACCTAGCTCTAACTCTCAAACCATGTCCCTATATATAACTGCTTTATTCTTGTGACCTATAGGAGGAGGACCATGCCAAAACCATTCCTATATGGCACATGCCTGTCCTTGACACACAGGGGTCAGCTGTCTCAACCCATCGACAGGTTAGCTACCTGGAGTCCTTTCGGTTCTATGACACATGCTCCGACGACAATTGCTCTGTGGTCAATGTCCCGTACTAATCAAATTCCTAACTACCGTCTTTGACCAAACACTCTAACTCTAACTGTAACCCTACCCACAAACCTAACCTAACCTGAAAGTCCAAATGCAAACCTAACCTCAAATGAACTCTCTATCGTTGAAGAAATAGAGCATGGAGCAATTGTCGTCAGATCAAATGTCTATAAGCACCGTCCTGCTAGAAGCTTGAGATCGGGATGTAAAGTTATCCCTCAGTCGCAGTCTATAATTTGGTGGAAATAAATTTAACTAGGGATGCACTCACACTGTTTATTTTGTTTCAAAAATGTGAAAATGTAAAAACAAAAAAGATGTAAAAAAGGAAAGACAATCTGGCCTTCTTATACAGGGTATTTTCTGTACAATAATAGTTATTTTGATATCAGGTTGTGAGAAGAAGGAAATGTCCATTGATGAACAGAAAAATAAACGAATCAAGAGAAGTAAAATATAAGTTTTTAAGAAAAGTTTTTAAACAATATTCAAATGCTAATTGTGAAAGTATAATAACGTAACTCAGAATTGTATATTATCTTTCCCACATAATTTTCTCAGGATATGATACTGTTCAATGTTGTGTTATTTCTTTATACTAACTCATATTTTAACTCTGTTTTTATGTGAAGTTAAATAATTTGTGGTGTACAGATTCAGGGATCTCAAGATATTACACCATACAGTGCTACTACATTTGATCTAACCAATAAACCTTTTGGGCTGTAATACTTGGAATTTTGTATTTATTTGGGTTTGCTAACGCTAATCAAAACTTACTACTCTGCCACTAGGCTTTCTCATATATTATATATTTCTCATAAACTTGCAAATTGAAATTATATTTGCTAATATATACTATTATATTCTTAAATTGCTGCTCCTAATCTACCCATCACTAACAAGCCTAATATTAATTAAACCTCAAATCAATTAATGTAATGTTCATCTTGAAAACTGTATGAGACTTTAAAAAATAAACAGCAGTTGTACACCTAAACAGCTTTAAATGATTTTGGTATACTTCATGTTGTGTATTCAAAAGCAAGGAAAAAAAGTACAACAATTATGAAACCACATTTTGTTTTATAGCGCAAGAAAAATTTCTTGTGGCAATATTTATTCCCTTGAAAAAATACCAAGACTGATTTACATGGAATGGGAGGAATGTCTTTTTACTTTAAGATTGTGAAATTTGTTTAAACTATACACTTAAATTTCATTATTCTGTTGATTTTTTTTTCCCGGGGGGGGGGGGGGGAAAGATATATAACAAATGTCAAGAATATATAATTTGCCTAGGACTATGGGCAAATACTTACTTGTACTTTATTTGTACTTATCTCAGTTTCGTATGAGATCTCAAGAGGAGCCTGAGACTGTATTCTGGAGAGAAGGGATATATGTCTGCTGGTCAGAGGTGAGTCAAATCCAAGATAGAGAACCATTTTTTTAATGATCTTTTTTCTTCTTTTTTAATTCTTAGATCCTATGTACATGAATATAAGGAAATACTGAAAAAAGTGAAAAAGATATGAAATACCATCTTTTTTGTATGGTATATAACAACTTAAAAGAACATTTCTTATCATTTTAAGTGGTGGATAGCAAAACACATGTTTTGCAGTTGTATATTTCTTTGCTATCCTTTCCAAGCCATTAAATATTTGTTGATTGTTATTGTGGATTGACTAATTGTGGATGGTGGTTTGATTAAGGCTGTAAGAGCTAACCAGAATTTAAGTTTATCCATGTGTATATGAAAAATTGGGAACTGATTGTGTATACTATTCAGGAAACCATTGGAGTATTTTGATTATTTTTGTTGTTGTAATATTGTATTTGTAGGAAGCATTCTTCTTGATAGAGCCCCTGAAGAAAGGAGCCGACACTCTCAAGATCACCGTCCCAAAGACAAAGCAGGGATACAGGTATTCAACCAGAAAGAACAAGACCTACAATGTTGAATATCATGCATTATTATATATATGTTGATGGAGATATCAAATTGTTACATTATTGCATGAAGTTTGGAAGGAGTAATGAAATAAGGCAGGAACATTAGTGCTGACAGAATAAGTCTAGTAGATAAAAAAAAGATTCCATGTGGTAGGTTCTGGAGTAAGAAATAATGTAAACCTGTATGAATTAAGAATTCAAAAAAGAACAATGAAACATGTATATGTAGGTTACAATGTACCTAGTAAATGTACATTAACATTGTTAACAGTCAAAGTCTCAAATTGATTCTTATGCTGAATTGTATGTGTCTATTCCCCTCTTTCTTACTTTTGCCCTTTCTCCCTCTCTCTCTCTCTTTCTCTCTCTCTCCATCTCTCTCTCATTTTGAGCCGTATGTATATTATGTGTTCATTTTCATCTGTTCCCTTTGTGTTTCATTAATTTTGTTGTTGGCCCATTACAATATCTATGTCGCCCTCTTCTTTCTATACATCGTTCTTGACTGATGTCCATCTATTTCTTTCTACTTCTCACTGTATCCCTCCAGACTTCTAGGCCTAGTCAGCGATCACCTTGACGATCTGATAGAGGAATGGTTCCCTGGTCTATGTGAGCTAGATCCTAGACTAGGCAGACCCCTGGTCCAGAGACTAGTACCGTGCGTCATGTGTGAAGGTAAGCAATTAATTTCTGCCTATCCCTATCTTCTTGATGATCTGTTAAAAGAAAGGTTCCCTGGTCTATGTGAGCTAGGTCCTAGACTAGGTAAACTCCTGGTCCAGAGACTAGTCCCAAGCATCAAGTGTGAAGGTATTAAAGCAAAAATGAGAGAGAGATGTACTCTAATGGATTATTTAGGCTCTCTGTCTAGTGCATGAACCACAAATACAAATATTATCTGTTATTATTTATTACTAATTATGCAGCTTATTTCTATATCCAGGCCGTCCGCATCTTCATGATTTGAGTGAGCTGTTGGAACAGTCTGAGACAAGTGATACAATAACCTGTCCTAACCACCCTACTAGGAAGGTTCCACTACAGATTCTGGTCAGTTTAACCACAAAATTATTCCTCTGGTCTCTCCTCTTTCAAAAATTACATTGATGACGATCCTTATATATTCTTTTATTGATTGTTGTGAAGTATTGATGGTATTTTAAAGTGTTAACCCATTGGATATGGGATAAGGATGATGCCGATATGAAGCCTATAGGAATAAGCTGATTCAATATTGTGATTTATTTCAAAATACGTTTGTTATTACATTTTGTAGTAACTAACCTCATGAACATAATTATGATTTGTATATATTGTCTGCTGAAAGCCAGAATGATGTTTTATAAAGTTGATGCCTTAGATTTCTAGCTGTCATCAGATGTTTTATTTAATTGGATGCAGAATATGACATGCAAAGACCATATTCATCGAGCAGAATAACAAATTATATTAGACATTTAATTCTTTTGCAGCTAATCAGTTAGTGTTTTAGTGTGACATTATGTAATAATAAAATCAAGTCTATGTATTCCTCTAACGATTTAATCCAGGAGAGACTTTAAAATAGCTGTGAATGAAGCATTGTTTCAACATGAAAAACCCACTAGAAGTTATTTTATCTGTTTAGCTATCATAACTTGAAATTGTTTCCTCATATCATTTTACATTGAGTTAATTAACACTTATTTTTCTCTCAGCAAAAGACACAATTGTTAATAGCATTAGTAACATTTTATGTTCTCAACAGGCACCTGATGTTACCCTTGCAGATCTGGAGGACAAGTTTCTTCTTGATCCTAGAAAACTCAACTTCACTCAAAGGTCAGAGAACAACAGGGCCCCGTTTTTAATAAACTTGATATAAAAAACAAGTTACAAGCTACTGTTATAAGCTACTGAAATCATGGCATTTGATTGGCTGAGAGCAAATTTGTCATAGAAATTTAGCATTTGTTATAGATAAAAAGTTTTATGAAACGGGCCCCAGACATTGCTCAAATCTTCTGCTTAAATCTAACTACTAACAGTGCATGTCATATTGTAAAAATGTTTGAAGGTCGGAGTAAGCTGTAAAGAAAAATAGTGTTCCAAACTTTGTCAACATTAAGGACATTCAGAATTGTCAAACTA
The DNA here is from genome assembly GCA_035222895.1 of Strongylocentrotus droebachiensis. Taxonomy (NCBI): domain Eukaryota; kingdom Metazoa; phylum Echinodermata; class Echinoidea; order Camarodonta; family Strongylocentrotidae; genus Strongylocentrotus; species Strongylocentrotus droebachiensis. The sequence goes on along the minus strand of JAVYIG010009631.1, from coordinate 25,276 downwards.
TGACACTTGATTTAGTGATCATGTAGTTCTTTATTTACAATTACAGTTAGAATCACCACACTGATGAAAACATGATGCATTGTTTTAGTACTCGATCAGCAGCAAAAATAGATTATGTATACAGAGGGCATGAGTGTATGGATAGAGAAGTGAAAGGAAGATATACTTGTATGTTATCTATTTTTAATGAAGTTTTTAATCTTTTATAGAAGTAATTTTCAGCTTCATATATTTTTTTTCTTTATAGGGCTGAGAATTTACTAGGAGATGGCAGCTTTGGCTCTGTGTATAAGGGAACATACAGAGACAAGGTAAGTAAGAGTGTGATTAAGGGTAATAATAATGCATTTCTTTTTGTTTTTCTTTGTTGAACTTTGTGCTGTTTAAAAAAAAATCTCTTTGCTATTAAAGGTACTATGTCCCATTTGCAGTCCCAAAAAATGAAAAGGTTAAATTCTAAGTGCATTTGAATGATTCTACTAATTAAGAACTTCCCTCATAACGAAAGGGCTTGAAAATGTCTTTAAGTGGGAAAATAACGACCATTAGTTGTCGAATCGACTTTCGTGATTGCAAACCATTTGAATGGTCGTACGTTGTGCTGCGCAAAGATTCAATCAGTTTAATTTGGGCCATTACAAGAGGTGGGTTATTGATGTAGACAAAATAATGCTCATGTACGGTATCCTTTTTAGCTCATTTTCTGTATGTTATTACCAAAGAAAACAAAGAAGTCAGTCAGTCACTCAATGAAGTATAGAAAGTAAACAGGTTTCCTTGCATAATTTGGTTGGAATATTAGGACACTGCTATATACATTTAATTTTCACAAATAGGACATACATGACATATTTATAAATCCTGCAGAGTTCTACAGAATTTGATGTTGGCTGCGAATGGGACATGGTATCTTTAAAAGAAGCATGATATTAGGTATCACAGCTAAAGTTTGAAAGTATCTACATTTCATTTCCCCTGCCAATTTCATTTTAGAGCACATTGAAAGAGGAGTTTTGATACCTCATTTGTCAAATTTGAATAAGTACTTTTGAAAATACGGCCACTTACATAAGAGACGAAATGGTCAAATTTTGCGTAATTAGGCTATAACTGACAATTAGCCATTTTCAAGGTGACATAATTTTGTAATTAATTGATGAATCACCTTTCTTTTCAAGAAATCTGTTCTCTGTATGGATTTCTACATGCCTATTTTTTTCCAGGTTCTTTAGACAAATATTTTTTTTTGTGGAATTTTTCAAATAATTAAATGAAGCCCATTTTGATGCGTGTGACAAATGGCTATTTTTGCGTCGCCGGAACAAGTTTTCATGGGTTTTGAAACATGGCTAGATTTAAGAGTGTCTATGAAGTGGGGCTGAATTTCGGCATATCTGGGTTTTGTATATAGGTTAATCATTTCTGTAAGTTTGGACCATCAAATCCATTTAAATTAATTTTAAATGGCATTTGAAAAAGGCTCTAAACTCTTAAAACTTCATATTTTAAAGCACCCTTAAGCTTTTTTTTGTGTTTTCAAGTCTGCCTAAATTGAAAACCGCTAATGGTAGGGGAATGAATTTTGGCACATCAATAGAAAGTATGGCAGTGGCGGATCCAGGGGGGGGGGGGGGCACAGGGGGCACGTACCCCCCCCCCCCCCCCGGCCAAAAAAATATGTTAAAATCAGCCCTAAATTCCCCCAAAATGTACTGAAAAACAGGGACGTGCCCCCCCCCCCCCCCCCAACGGAGAAAATTAAAAAAATAAAAAATTTCTTGAGCCCCCCCCCCCAAAAAAAGTGTCCTCTTACCCCCCCCCCCACCCCACCACCCTCCCTCCCCCCTAGGCCTACCTAACTTATTTACTATATAAACAAAATTAATAACAAATCCCTTTTAATTGAAATTCATAAATTGAATCCACGATCTTAAATTTAAAAACTCTGGGAAAACAATAAATGCCCTTTAAATCCTTGGCGTGGGTTCGCAATCACAACATGAGAATAGAGACACCAGTATGGGCGGTGCACGGCCGCCGAGCTATCACCGAGTGTGTGTGTGTGTGTCGTTGGGTTTTCATACAGACGTGCATCAATCAGATATGATTACTGAAAAGACACTGCCTGAATTTAATTGGAATTTAATAATTATTATCCAAAGATCAGAAAAGCTGTCATTACAGTTATTTGATGTAGATTGAAACACACAAAATATTTTTTTTCTGACAAAATTTGATTAAATTTTCACTCTATAAATTGACAATTTTACACAAGTTTGTTCTTGAATTTCTTAAAAAGTCACTTTGAAATTCAAAGTTCACTCGCATGACGTGTGAGAAAAATTGTGAGTGGAAAAACACAAACATGTATTATTGGTCTTGTGATCGCTTTAAAATCTGTTTAGGTTACGATAGCATAATAATTCCGTCGAAATATATATGTATTTACTAATTTGTTCGCCAAATGCTGCAAACCCTGCCTCAGTTTCGATATTTGAAGCCTCAGATTCATGCTCCGTTTCGGATCTTGATGGGACGGCAAGCGGCGGGTGCGGTGATGCGACACGTGGCGCCACGTGGCCGTCGGGTCCCCGTGCGAAGCTGGGGGCTTGCTCGCTGTAGTCACTCTCGCTCAGTGCGTATTATACACAGAGTACAGCTGTACGAATCGGATTCGCGCTCTAGCGCCATCTAGCGGTCATTCTTAATATTTACATGATCGTATTCTCCAGTAAATTCCCTTTCTTCTCGTATCAAAATTGAATTAAAAGTATGTTTTTCTGCAGTGGCGGATCCAGGGGGGGGGGGCACAGGGGGCACGTGCCCCCCCGGCCAAAAAAAATATGTTAAAATCAGCCCTAAATTCGCCCAAAATATACTGAAAAACAGGGGCGTGCCCCCCCGGCCAATTTTTTTTTTTTTTATTTCTTATTCAGCGGCTGGCTGAGTCGTTGCAATTTTTTCGGGACTAAAAAAAATATATATATGTTCTCTTTCCCACACGGTGCCCCCCCCCCCCCCATGTGCCCCCCCGGCAAGAAATTCCTGGATCTGCGCCTGTTGTGATATAGAAAAATTGTTTCAAACTTTTCACTCTGATTTTTCACGATCTTTTTTAAACATACCCCCATCAGTTTTTATATGAAAATAAAGCTTAAAGAGATGGTTCATTGAAATGTGGAAAATGGGCAAATTACACCTCTACAGATTGCTGAGAACATTAACAAAATGAGCAAAGTACCTTTGAAGCCCTCACTGTTGTGAGGAATAAATTAAATGCAATTTTGTTACCCTTTCCTGAACCCACTCACAAAGTGAATTGACGGCGTTATTTTACACGCGAAACGATGACGTCACAATATGAACAACCTACATCACACATTCGGGACAATGTTGGATACCCATTGCAATTTCCAGATATGGGTTAACGTTGTTTGTATATTTACCGCCAGTGGTGATATTTCCTCTATTTTTGGCATTTTTAATGAGATACACTGAATAAATGATACTTACTACAAATTTTTGTTTAATTTTTATATTTTTTTCCGTCACATTTGAGCATAAAAATCGGAAAACTAATCACATATTCTGAGGGCACTTCAGCGTGTATGTGTCTGATCTGGGAAGGCAAAGGACATTTTGCATGCTAACCTAACGACTCTTTTGGAGTAAAGTAGGCGACAAATTTACATAGAATTGTCCAGATATTCATTACAAACATGTGTGATTAGGCTGATTAATTTACATTTTTGATAAATTAAGTCGTAAGACCTGATAAACCGAGAGAAACAGATCAGTCCGGTTCGCAATTCACGGCTAGCTCGAGCGCCGGGCTACGGGCTAGGCTGGCTAGCAAGCTGCGCTAGATGTGATGCACGCATACTACGTAGCCTACGTGTGATATTGCACACACAGAGTACACAAGCACAGCTACTAGGTGCGGGAAACTTGAACGCTAAATACATCGACGATATATTCACTCGCTTTTTGGAAGTTATATACCATTTATCTAGACTAAAGTAGGGCTAAGAACGAAAACCATGCCATGGAGGAGCCTTCTTCTATCTCCTCAAAACTCAAATCAAGTATGTTTTCGTCCATATCCATATTTCCAGGGGATTTTGATGAAGGTAAACAGCGTTAGGTATAAATGGGTACGGTACTCGAGAGTCAATGCAATACATGTGAATAGCACGCAAACTGCATCTCGCACCGTCGTCAATCATTTCAGCTGAGCGGCCCGCTGTTCATATTGTGGCGTCACTTCAAAAATCAGCTGACTTACGATGTTTCCGGGGCGTTGAGTGGGTTGATTTTTCGTCAAGTTCAATCAACTTTTATAAATTTCGCTCGAATGTACAAGTTACACAAATGTAATGATTTTACTCAGTGTAATTTTTCGATTGCAATGATACCAAATTCAGTCAAGTTTGAAATCAATAAACCATCTCTTTAAGATGTGCTCTTTCCAACCAGTGGATTTTTAAAACTCAAAGACGAATGGCGTTCAAGCGAATTGAGCTAAAACTAGGGATACAAATCGGCCGTCAAAAAAAAAATGGCGACAAACGAAGTGAGACCGTACGAATTAGAGGGTAAATCTCAAGCAACTGTGTCGTAAGTAATTAATGGATTTTGATGAAAATGACATGAAATGAAAGACAGAATCCTGAGCTTTCGAGAGACATATAATTTTATAATATTTATTTTTTCCATGATATGAAAATCTTCCTTCACAAAGAGAGAATTTGCGTGGTTGAGCTCTGTGTGTCCCCACTCAACGCAGCTCTTCTGTGATACCTAATGATATTCAGATAACCCCTGGTTTGCTTGCTTGATATAATAGAAATCAAATTTTCTGTTCAATTATGAAAAAAATCATCATGGTGTATTTTCAGACCCTGTGTTATACTCATATAACATTATATCAGTATTTCTATGCAGTGATAAATTATCTTTTTTAATTGTAGAAAAATTACTAAAAAATAACCTGATTTTAGCAATCACTGGTATAGAAAGTTCACATTTCTGAGAAGATCAAATTCTGTTTGTGGTTCCCATTGAAACATATTTTCATTTTTTTAAAGGAAGAATTTCTGAGTAGAAAGATCATTTTCTTTGTGTCTCTCTTGCTGTACAGGTTTGACTGTATTTTTAATTAATATACTTTTAGTATGCAAAAATTGATATGAATGTATTAACTGAATTTTATTTGTGTTTTGATGCAGCCTGTAGCCGTCAAGGTATTCAGCAAGGGAGGAGACAGTCATCCGCATCGGCTACTACGTCAAGAGGTAAAGTTAATATTTAATATTTGCCTCCTTTTACTTCTTATATTTGAGACCAGACTACTTATTGTTCTAAAATAAACTTTTGACAAGAATTCTTGACTTTTATGTGTTCAAAGTAGTATTTTTACATGTATTTCGTACTTGTTTGTTACACAGGAGTTCTTTAAAAACATGTTGTTCATATAGATTTTGCACAGCGTTAAGGTTTGTTGATATAATTGATTAATAAGATATTTTGGGACATAAGATTTGAAAAGTTTCTTCGTTACATTTTTATGTTTTATGCCATTTTCATATATACAAGGAAAACTATTATGTGAGATTGAATTTATTGTTATTTAATTTGAATTTTTTATATAATTTTAGTTGATTAACGTATTACATGTGATTATTAAAATGATGTATGCCTTTCATTATTATGGTCTGCTATGACCATTATATCATTATCACATCCTTACCATCATATAATGGTGAGGTACGTTTGTCATAGTGAGGAATGATATGGATTCAATATACATGTATGATAACTAACTTACTAACCAATGTGATGGCATATTGTTTCTTTGTAGGTGACTGTTCTACGGCACCTACAGCACCCTAGCCTTGTCTCAATGGAAGGAGTTGGTCTAAACCCAAGGATCCTGGTCATGGAGCTGGCTCCTCTTGGATCCCTCAATACTCTCCTGGCTAGCGGCAGGATCAAGAACAGGAATCTCCAGCATCGCATCGCAATGCAGGTGAGATAGGGAGAACAATGATTATTGTGATGTGGTTGGGGATGTATTAATTGTGGGGGTGGTGGTGTTGGTGGTGGTGGTGGTAGGGATAGTGATGATGATCATGATGATGATGACTATGATGATGATCATGATAAAACAATGTTGGAAACTCCATTTAAAAGTTGATGATTTAGGTAATCTTGATTACTTACATGGTATTGGAAAGAGTGACAAATAAGATGTTAATTATCATATACCGGTAGTAAATGGCATACAACATTGTATTGGTGTTGAGTTGTAATGGTCAATCAGATGTACTGTTCATGTAGATCATTATTACCATGTAGGTCTATACAATATTCATGTTTACAATACTGTTGATAATTTTATGCAACTGTCTCTTAAAATAATTAGTACGTTATCTTCAACACAGGTTGCTGAAGGATTGGCCTTTCTTCATAAGAACAGGATTGTGTACAGAGATCTCAAACCAGACAATGTTCTCATCTTCTCTCTAGCACTGGGTACACTGGTAAGCTATTGTGGGAAAGAGGCAGTAAAATGTATTAACTATATTTTGAAGGTACTACATTGAAATTCACTGTCGTTAAGTCATTAAATCAGTCCAAAGTGATATGTGAAGCAAGGTTTCCTGAGTAGTGAGAATCGTTTGGAATTCCATTTAAGTTACTCCTTTAGTATTAATGGTATCTATGATTTTCATAGTCATTTTCCCCACATTAAACAATTTTCAAAGTTGATTTTGTATCATTGTCATTAAAATCAATCATTTTGCATAAGAACTTTTAGGAATTTTATCTTGTTCTTAAATTCTGAGATAATGACCATTTCATTAAGTAAAATCAAACTTTTATGACTTCATCAGAGTCATAAATAATGTCATTACTAACTCAATGATTGCTGAATTCTTTCATTTTTTTTCTTTCGTATGTTATTAAGAAGCCACCGGTTCCTGTGGGCAATTAATTAAACAATTCACCATTAATGAGGAGAGAGAGAAAAGGGGGCGTTAGCCAGCTTGCTTAGATATACATGTACAACACAGTAAATTATTGTTATCAAGATCACACTCTTGTTTCAAACTCTTCACCTCGATATCATCTTCCGTTCTGTAGCAAAATGCCAAGATCTCTGACTATGGCATCTCAAGGTTTGCCACCCCCTACGGGCTGAAGTCATCTGAGGGTACCCCAGGCTACAGGGCTCCAGAGGTCATCAGGGGTACTAGCAACTATAACACAGAGGTACATAGACCTGCAAATATGTCATCAGTACATGGTTTGGGATGATTATGTTTTAAAGAACGAGTTTTGGTTATGAGATGTTGCTGTAACATGCCTTAATACATTTGATTTAATATGTATCAATTCTGTTGTGTGAAAAGCCAAATATATGTACATAGAATGTAACTAAAGATTTGTTTATGAAATGTTTAGATTTAGGCGTCTTCAACTTGTTTCATTAATATAATTTATCAAATTTGTACATGCATTAAACATACATGATATTGAAATGTTTCTGAATGTGATTTAGGTTGAATTCAAGGAAATATTTGCTGAATTTTATTACCACCTACATGTATGATAACATTTCCTCTTAAATCATTGAGTTAACATCATTACTGCTCTGTTTCATGCAGTTCTGATTATAAAGTTTAGGTATTCACCATGTTCTTTTTGAACAATGGGGCACACTCTTTGAATTTCTTGACTGAATCATAGATGTAATCTGATGTCTTTCTTTCACTAATATAGGTATTTATGTTCACCATATCTCAAAAGTCGTAAAATTGTGTGTAATTTGGAATCAGAGTAATGTAGCAAGATTCATGTTCTGATTTAACAGGTTGATATCTACTCGTTTGGCATTCTTCTCTATGAGCTGGTCTCTGATGGACATCGGCCATTTGAAGAGATGGAGTTTAGGACAGAGATTGACGAGGCTGTCATCAAGGTATGAATCCCTGACCCTAACACTAGATGATTAGGTCCACGTTGAAGTGCCTGTATTGGAAAATGCATCTAATATTACAAATATTGTAAGAGTGTCACTTTATAGGTTGTATGACTCATGGTCAATATCCTAAACTCTCTGAACTCCAATATTCAACGCTCTTAGAGTATGAAATCTCATTTTTCATTTGAATGTTACTTTTGTTATGCTGCAGCGACTATTGTTTGCAGATTGTGTGATTTCTTCATCTCCTTTTCCAATTTCATTGTTAATCCTGTCTTCATTCTGTGTTTATTTTCTCATGACAGGGTCAGCATCTTCCACCCATAAGTCAAGGAGGAGTAGCTCCCTGGCCTGATCTACAGGAGCTCATCGATCACTGTACAGAACATGTTCCAGAGAGCAGACCCACAGTGAGTATACATGTAGTATCCCATTAGTAGAGGCCAATGATATTTGATCGTTGAAGGCCTTAGATATATATAAGTGTTTTGGAATAAAGGAAAGGGAGCTCAAAGCCATGTTGCCAGGGGGGTGTTTCACAAAGATCCTAAGTTGAACTTATTTCTAAGTTGGACTATTGAAAGCCATTGGCATCTATACAAATATTTAGTAAAAGTTGTTTTAAAAGGCATAAAATGTTGATTAAAATCATTCATATTTTCTATTATCAAGGAGATGTCATGTTCTTGATGTGAATTTATAAAAAGTCTAAAATACTTGAATTTTCGCTTTTGAATATTCTTTATTTTAAGGCTACAAATGGATCTCCATAGTTTTTAAGTCCAACCTAGAGTTAAGTTCGACTTAAGATCTTTGTGAAACACCCCCCAGGTATGGTTTTGCAATATTGCCCCCAATAATGTGGTTACTATCAGCTGTTGAATGGCTAGCATGATATGCATGGAAAATGTAAATGGAAGAAAAAAAAATCTACAGCTGGAAATTACTTTGTATTGGTATTGAGATAGATCCTTCCAATGAAATCCATTTGAACATTTGTATGCTGGTATAACACAGATTTACCTAAACTTGATTTTCTTAGGTTATGGGTTAGTAAAATATAAGGCAACTAAATTGCATCTGTTACAAGTAAAATGTTAATTCTTCTTTCTTTATAGGCTCAAGAGGCTTTTGAGAAGCTGAGTTCAGCTGAGATGCTATGCTTAAAACAAGCATCTGCTCTGCTCAGTGGAGTCAATGTGGAATGCCAGGCTGTCAGGGTAAGTCACATTTTCTCTAGAATTCATAACAAACTCTCTTATGACACCTCTTAAATTCTCGCCATTGCCACTAAGGTATTCGGCCGTTGAGAACTGGAAAGTCTGATAGAAATGACTGTTTCGGAGCCAATGAAATATAAGCAAATGATTATGATCGTGCCTACATAGATCTTACAAAATCATTGGGGGAGTTTGTGAAACCTGAACTATATTTTAGTAAACTCAGGAATTTGTTGACAATGTTGTACATTCTCTGAGAAAGCCGGAAGAAACTTTGTTTCATCTTCTTCCCCAGTATCCTTTCTGCGCATGTGCTGACCTACGCAGTGTGGGCGTTCTAGCATTTTATTGGCAGTAGGGTGAATTCGAAATATTTTGTTTTCTTCGTATTACTCTATTGACACCCTTTGCATTCTTGCGTGCAAAGTTGATTAATTAAATGACTGAATTATAGATATAGTATTTTGGAAACAGGGAACCACACGAGCTGGCATTCATGTTTTTATGAATGTAATTGCAGGAAAAACTTTATTGCGTCAGATCTGAAAATCTAAACATTTACTTTGTAACCTTGTAGACATATCAGAAGGACGATCAAGAGAGAACTGAGATATGGTTAGCAGGAGGAGAGAAGAATTCTACCATGTTCTCATGCTTCACCATCAGAAATTCTGAACAAGATGCATCTGTACAGGTATGTTTACACTCGGATTTATATAAGATTTTGTCTTTCTGAGTGCCAGAAGGGAGGTTAACTCTTTGTAAGATGAGATGAGGAACAAGTTAATGGTTCTCAAGTTCTGTCTCTCAATTGAGGAGGATTTTATATAACACAAAGTAAGTCTGATAGATACGTTAGCCTTTAAGTTGGGAATATGTATTTCCGTTATTTTTGTCTTGTGTCCATAAATTTTGGCTAACTGCATTAAAACTGTTGAAGATTAAACCTACAGTATGATAAATGTAAGTTAAGACCATTTTGAAAAGGAATTTAAATTGAAGTAATAACAGGTTCGTGATTTATAGGACTAATTTATAGTCTTGATTTGAACAGTACATTTTGGATTGCTTCCTATATGATGATATAGATACATAATCATGTTAATAATAATAATAATAATAGCCTAATAGTCCACTCCAAATTTTATTAAACCGAAACGGAAATTCTTTTTGCCCAATTGATCGTGAGCCCGGCAGCCACTGAGCAGCGCCAGATCGACGTTGCTCTATCCCTTATTGTTGAACGCCAAACAAGGTAGCAACAACTCCCATCTTTTAACGTCTTTTGGTATGACGCGGCCGGGGTTCGAACCCACGACCTCCCGGTTGTGAGGCGGACGCTCTACTGACTGAGCCAACACTCCCGTTAGGGTACTATATGTGGGTTTATAGGCTAAGAGAGCTTGCTGTACTGTGAACTTGACAATAGTATATCCCTCTCTTTAGAAATCTAGCCATCTGATTCGTCGAAATTGCAGTCCTGATTTTAGCCATTCCCGTAAAGAGACAAACAATGCCAGTAATGGTCAATAGTTCATGAGTGATATTCCCGCAAGATTCCAGGTACCTGGAAAATAGTTAAATTTTGCTGCGATCCCCATTGGTTTACGTTATTAAAACTTAGTTTGTGTGCAGCATGGCTACCATACAGTTTTTGTGCAGCGTGGCTACCATACAGTTTTTGTGCGATTAATTTGGTCGCTACAACGCTTCGGGTGATATCAGGATGCAACGTCCCCTTGAGCTTATAAAACAACTATTCCTCTCATAGCAGTCATTTTATCTTTACTACGACACACACAATGTGACACACTTCTTCCTCTCTCTCTCTCTTAGGGCATGATCATACAGAAGGGCCGAGCCTTGTGCATGGTCGCCATCGGTCCTAACACCATGCTCGTAGGAACTCAGTCCTGTGAACTGGTGCTCATTAATCTGACCTCTAGCCCCTATCAGGTCAAGCATACCTTGCCTCAGCTTCCTGATGCTGTGCTCTGCCTCTCTTGGCATACCAAGTAAGTTGTAAGGGCTAGTAGGTTTGACACTCTCATGAATATTCATGACAATTTGTGATGTGTAATGAAAATGTTGTGCTATACTTATCTGATCTTCACTGTTCTCCAAACTATGCTTGTCTCTTAAAGTCCACCAAGTAAGTTGAAGGGAAAACTCTTCTTACTTTTCATTTCTGCCCTATCGACACAACTAAACGTAAAGTTGTTTTCACATAGTTATCGTTAGCTTTGAAAGAGCTATTAGGTTATTAGAGGATGGAAGTAAAAAATTTGTGATGTGATACATGCTGGCCTTATGATCAATCATTTTTTTAAAGTATCAGTTAAATCTAATGTAGTATTTTCTTTCATTTTTTTCTTCTTATAAAAGTAAAGTGCCATGTAAAAGGAAATCCTGACATTGCTATATCATGTGATGCTGAACCATTATAACACATGTATACCAACTCTTTATTATATCTCCCTATGACAGACGGAGAGAAGATGGGAAAGTGTTTGCTGGTCTTGCCAATGGTACCATCGCTGTGTTCTCAGCCAAGAGAATCAGATTAGTAAGTACCTTCATGGTTACTAATCCTTCTAGAATATATATTTTATTGACAGAAAAATAAACCAGAACCTGATTAGTACATCCAAGTGCGGGTTGTTGTTGGGAAATTTACTTTTTGCTACCTTTTCCTTTTTATAATAGAAATCAGGGATGTGAACATCATTCACATTGTACTGAAATATTAAAATACATTTTCTTAAAGCGGGACTGCACTACTTTTAACTACTTGCGCCCTCTAGATAACCAACAATGCCTAAGCGGTACCCTTTGGTCCCCCACGGTCCCCTTTTTCTTATGTTAATTGAGAGCTGATTTGATGAGATAACCACCTGTCAGTGACCAAGCAGGGAGGTCTCATCCCTCCTGGACAAACTAGTGCAGATAGGCTTTAAATCAAAGAGTGATGAGCATTTAGTTTACTGGATTTTTGTTATTGATGGGTCGATAGATTGGTATAGAGATATCGACTGCTTTGAGAGAGGCCTGGCTGTTTTTATATGCTCAAGGGAACCACGCAGATCCTGCCATGACACTGAGGTAATGATGTCATTGTTTTCCATCCTAGGAAAAGGACTGTAAACCTGACCAGTACATCCAGGTAGGAACGTACCACGAACCGATCAAGTGCTCCTACCTGACTAACAGCAGACTGTGGGTAGGAGTAGGAGACAGGGTGGAGGCTATCACTCTCAAGACTCTCAAATCAGAGATCAAACTAGAGCATGATAAGAAGGAGACATCCAAAGATCCCAGGTGAGGAGGGAAGATGTTGTCATGGTTACGGAATAGCTTCTTCAGCATCCATAGAAAGGGGGAGGGGTTATTTATGAAGAAAAATGGAAAAGAGTTGATCTGATGGTACTGGTGATGGTGATGATGATGATGATGAAGATGGTCATGTGATGTTGAAGATGATGACAACAAGGATGATGATATCAATGTTGATGTAATGATTATGATGATGACAAGCATGGTAGTATGTCATGAAGGGGGTTGACAATGTTTCTGACAAGATGCTTATAATGACACGGCTACTTCTATTCATAAGTTCAAGTTAGTGTAACGATGTTAACCATTACCTGTATATCATCAGGATGATAATGCAATCTACCTCTCAGTGATTAATGTCTATCAATGTTTCTCCCGCTGCATACAATTCAACACCAAACGGAGAGAAAAACAAACTAAGGTCTTCATTTTCCTGTACTAATATTGTGATCTTGATTTATAGACAATTACTGTAGGCGAAGATAAGAAAGGTGCTTGTAGTATCTGATAATGGTGACGGTAATGAAACCATGTAACTGAGATGACATTTTCAAGCAACAAACCTTTTTTCAAGTAACTGTAATATCCCTACCCATCACAGAAAACTTGGTCTGGTGAAGACTGTGGCGCTCGACAAATGTCTCTGGCTGTGTCGTCATAACAGCGGTGTGATAGAAGTATGGAACACTGGCAAGCAGCAGCTGAAAACAACCATCGACATCAGGGACTTGATAGGGTAGGAAATTATTCTCACAAATTTGAAAGGGAAATGATGTCAAATTCATGAGATTTTGATGACTGTAATTCACCATTCACATTTATAATCAACAAGGAGAAGATCTTTCAATTAAGAAAATATTAAAAATGGGAGGAGAGACCAGAGGCACAGTTGGTTATGAATGAAGATGAAGAATTATAACAATTGATTACTTCAGTCTCCCTTTGCATCAAGTATTGTATTAGTACTGCTTTATATCCAAGCTGATTTCAATATGTTTCTTTATATATGTATATTTTGTTTGTCAATGCTTAACAATGTTTATTTATGCCTTTCGCTGATCATGACGATGTTATATCATATCTTGCAACCTGACCTGAAACAATATACCCCATGAATCATCCTCTATGCTAAAGAAAATTAAAATGGACATTTTGTTGTGTTCATCCAACATACAGTGAACAATATCCAGATGCCAGAATATCCGAGTTCGACGTCAAGTCCATGATGCTCCAGCCTCGCACTGCATTGTGGGTAGGCACGGCAGCCGGTAAGCTGGTGTTGATTGACGTCAATACCTATCAGCTGATCACGGTCATTGGAAGACATGTCTCAGGACTCAGGTCCATCCTGGCTGTCAACAAGGGTCTTAGTAAGCTCATTTTGATTGTTATTATTTTTGTAGTGATTGTAAATCAAATGTTCCTCTCATTTTATTACTGTCATTAATTTGGAAGATGGAATTAGTTTTTTTAATTTGATAAAGCTGCAACTTCCAAAATGTGGGGAATAAGCATGTTTTATTTAAGCTTTCTGCATGAATATACAAGTTCAGTACGTCATTATCAAGATATATAAATAATTATCTTGATGTAGAGTTATCCCAGATATCAATGTCATATTTTGATTTAAAATGGCCTATATTCATGTATTTCTGCCTTTTTATATTTTCTTGCCAGAAAACATTGTCTTTGTTTAACCTCAGTCAAAATCACTTATTTTGTTTACAAGAAATTGTGGGGTAATGTATGTTTAGCTAACGTTGATGATTTATATTGACATATACAATAAAAAAGTACCGGTACTCTACTCACAATAACACAACATATCACCCTTTTGGCTCCCAGCATACACTATCATATTCATGCCTATGTTTATATTGTATGTAACACCAATGGGAAACAAATGTTTGTATTATTATAGACATTAAAACTTGAATCTTGATCTTGAATCTTACCACATTTTAATTTACGAGTAGTGATCCAATGAAAGCTTCTGTTAGAATCTATATTGTACTTATTGTAATGATGTTTTGTTTGCTAGGTGTTGGGAAGAATGAATCGGTGGTTGTGACGGCAGGAATGGGCTTTGTGCAGCGACCAGGAGTACCTCATCTCACAGGTAAAAAGAAAGATTTTTAAAGTTTTGTTTTTCATCTTGCCATTCATTCTCTAGTTTTTCTTTTTAGCGTTCAACCTATGGGCTGATCCTTAAAGATCTATTCGATTGATAAGTTGTGTATTTAAGCAAAAGTATGTTGTGAGCAATCATAGCAGATAGGCCTGTGAAAATCTAATAGTTGTAATTTATTTATTTGATGAAAGACAGATGGAACATTTGAAATGAAAGCAATTATTGAAAAAATACTTTATGTAGTTGATGCTGTAGAGATCCCATTCTCCTTACACTTGTTTTAAGAGCAGACTGAGCTTTGATATGAGGGAGAAAAAAAATGTCACATTGAAACCTGTTAGGTACTGTTATATCACTTTATCAAGTGTTATATGAATCTTCCTCTTATCTTGAAGTGTTAATGTGTTGGCACGTCATGATTTCTGAGCTTAACTTCTGTTAAACATTTCTGATGTCAACCCAACACTTGAAGATGCAACAGTAGGCACAGGTTGCCAGATGAATCATGTCCTTACTGCTCAGTATGTTTGTATTCCATGTATAAACGCTATGAAGTATAAGATTATGTACTGAATCATGACATATGGAATATTTTCATCCTCCTATGATGCTTACCCTTTCCATCCTTCTTGCTCTGGTCAGAATCCAACTACAGCTATGCCTTGGTGTGGGACGCAGAACTCAAGAACCAGGTGCGCTACCTCCAGGCTGATGCGGAGAGGCGTAAGAAGACCACCGAGAGTAACACCACACGCTGGCATAAGGTGCAGGCAGCGATCCGCGCTCATGCCATCAAAAAATAGCCATGATATACATTAATGAGATACTGGTAACACTTACACCTAGATCACGTAGAGGGTTGATAGTAGTGCATTACCATCACAGAGTAGCTATGATGTAACTTTCCTTTATTGAGATAGAGACGGCCCCCTACATGTACAGAGACCTCTTTAAGTCTTGATAGTTGTGAATGGCCATCAGAAATAGATGTAATATGCAGTCCTCCATTCCTGTTTATGAGATGAAGACCTTATCTACATAGACCTTTTTGACAGTTGATAGTTGCGTAGGGCAATCAAGAAGTAGCAATAATATAACATTCATCTTTTTAGATAATTATCATTCATACATCAAGCAATTTGAAGGGTTGATAGTTGTATAATATACATCTCTATAATGAGAGGAAGACCCCACCTCAAGTGTTGGTAGGACTATCAAAAAGTTGCTATGATATACATTCATTTAATGAGACAAAGATCACACCTACATAGACTGATTAGAGGGTTGATAGTAATGGAGTACCATCAAAACATACTTATGTCACATAAATATACAACTTGAGAGAATCATAGTTGCATTAGGCCGTCAAAAAGTAGCTATGATAAACATTCTTCTAATGAAATGAAGACCATACCGACATAGACAACTTGCATGGGTGAAAGTAGCGTATGACTGTGTAACATAGTAGATTAGTA
This sequence comes from Strongylocentrotus droebachiensis, assembly GCA_035222895.1. NCBI lineage: Eukaryota > Metazoa > Echinodermata > Echinoidea > Camarodonta > Strongylocentrotidae > Strongylocentrotus > Strongylocentrotus droebachiensis. Next base: position 9,130 of record JAVYIG010009631.1, on the reverse strand, counting down.
GATTCCTCTCTGTCGACTCCTTTTTTTGTTTTGACAAGGAGAAATGGTCTCTTTAAAAAAAAAGTTTATGTTGCAAGAAAATGAATGTGCAAACATTTTATGGAATGTCGTGAGGGAACTTATTGTTCTCTTGAAATTCCAGTTATTATTATTATTTCTAAATACTATGCACCTAGAGAGAATATTATTGAAATTCTTTCATTCCCATCTTGTATAGTATTTTGGTATGAATGTACCAGAATTGATCTTTATTGAGCCATTAACCCATCGAACACTGAACCAAAGATAACTAATGTTGAAGTTTATTGAAAATGCATATTATATTGTAATCAAATCTTATGAGATGGGTAAAAAGCTAGTCTACTTGGGGTAAAGAAGATTACCTGGGCTAAACTGGGATTTCTTTTTAGAATCTCATTCAAATTTTAGTTTAGCCCTGACATTGTCTTCATGATTTGCTAGAAGTATATATATATATATATATATATATATATTGTGATGTTTGTATCATTGTATCAGATTCCTTTCTAATATGGTTTGCTTGCTTGTCTAATCTAGTCTTTCATATTTTGCTGCATGTAAGAATTTCCATCAATTGAGCAAGTGCATGAATTAGTGGACAAAATATCAGTTCACTATAACGTAATGACATGACAATTGCATGCGTATGATTATCTTTTTCTTGCTGCAATACAGTTTAGTATGACAAAGGAGTTTCTATGAAGTGTGCATATTTATCTTGGTCTCAAACTTAAAACAAGACTTGTGTGATTATAAGTTTACTCTGTCAGTCTTTTACTTTCACTTCATTCTAACCCTCCACCACTGCAAGTGTGTTAAGTTCAGTTAAATGCATTTACTGAGTATTTCTTTGCTGGAATGTACAATTAGTAAAAATTAACATGTTTTATGACAAATGGATATTGGGAAAGCTACTAAATAACAATCTTATACATGATAGACAATTGTAGCAGGTATTTCATTCATCATTGACTAGTTGTTTTTAAAAAGAAGTTATTCCAATATTATTTTGTGGTTGTATATTTTATGTATGTGTATATATTAAATAATTGTATATTTGAAAATTGTATCCATTGATTATATTTTTATATTGTGAACAAGGTGCAATTATAGATGGACAATTTCAAATATTACCTTATGCTATTACAGTTCAGCAAAATATTATTATGCAGTAAGTCAGCATTATCCAAATATACCACATTGCTAGTAATTATGTGATGATTTTAGAGTTCAATATATTCATGCTCATATTTAACAAATATATATGAATACTCAGTACTATCCTAGATTTACTCTGCTAGTAAAGTTGAGCTACGCAGAAAGTTACAATGTTTACAAACTTCATAATTTCTCAAAAATTATGACTTGTACAACTTCCAAGTAAAGTCATGATGCACTTGTCACTTTATAGTCTTCTTATTCTCAAGAAACAATTTCTTAATGATGTTATGTGGTATAAGTTTTGTTGCATCCAATGTTTTACTGTCCAAGTGCATGTATCCTTTTTCAACCAGCACAGTTATTATCATTTTACTATTGATATTTTGTTTTAAATCTGTCTGTCATTGTATTGTCTCTTTTTTTTTTCTTGGTATGTTATTGCCAATGTTTAATTATCAAAACCCTGTTCATAATTTGTCTTATCACCCATTTGAATAATGCGCTGGATATTTCAGGAATGTCTGATGTATTTACTATTGTTGTCCTTAGTACTGGTATTTAGTTTTATGTTTGATATTTGTGCGAATACATTTTCTTCCCTATTGCACGTAAATCCAGCATGATTTATATATTTTTATTTGAATTGTCCTTGAAATATTATAATTGCATGTTGTTTTTAATGCAAAACAATTTTGTTTTAAACTATCTCATGATCGCAGAATCAGTCTAAGACAGTAGAGAAATTAGACTTGAGGGGTTAGAATTTGAAAGAAAGTATCTAAGTTACATGAAAAGTGCCTTTAAATTTAGTTTCGATGTGATATTTTTCTTGACAATCTTACTTTTAAAATTTAAGATCTTTGAATAATTTCTGGAATGCCTGATGTATTTACCATTGTTGTAGATTCCTGCTCCCTTATTATTTTGTTTTATGTCTAATATTTGCTTGAATACATGTAAAGTGTGTAGATTTTAGACTAACTAATCAATATTTCAGTGACCATTATTTGAAACATGTTAAATTTTTACGACTTTTAAGTGCTGATAATTTCTACTACAAAAATTCATAGTTTAGTATAAATTTTAGTATAAAAAGATATTTACTTCTTCACTCATGTATTTTTTTCTTCTTCATATGAGCAACATGAATAATAGAAAATTATGTTTGTTTAATAAGGTGCTGATCATTTAAATGCATTATTATGATTTTTAACAGTAAGCATTCTTGTCATCATTATTAGAATTTTGTTAAATCACACTAATCAAATCATAATCTACTAATCGAATTGGAGACTTTTCTCTCTAAGCTAAATATCTGCTAACAAGAGAATATTTTATATTGATGGCATTTTCAATAATTTTCAGAATCATATTTCATATGTACTGCTTTTAGCTGAAAAGAAAAGTGTTTTTCAATTATTTTTTTTTCTGTGCCTTCGTCTATTTGAATCATGAGTCTTGACAAAATCGCACATCTGCTTGCAGAAAATGATAATAAAGTGTATAAATATTTCATCTTATTGTTTTTTGTTGCTACAGTTTTTATTTGCATGATTATTATATTCTGTATGTGGTTTGTGTCAGTATCTTATTCATAGTGATTTGGTGTGAGTATGTTTGTGCAATTGTTACACTTTTTGATGCCCTATGCAACATGATCATGATGTATGTATTTATTACTAATTATATGGTAGTGAAATTTCTTTTCATTCTTCTTTTCTTATGGGTCTTTCACTGTTTACACTTTTCCCTCTCACCTCTTCTCTCTTTCTTCTTCTTTCCCTCCTCTTACTCTCCCTCCCCTCTCCTTTCTCTCATCATTTTGCTCTATCCCCTTTCCTTCTCTCTCTCACACTCCTCTTTGATTTTTCCTCTCTCTCTCCCTGTCCTCTCTCCATCTTACTTTCCTTCTATTTTTTATCTGAACGCATCCCACAAACGTCTTGTCTTCTGAAAACAACCATGTGATGCTACATGAATGTAGAATTCCAAGTCGGTAATGTCTCCTTCGCATGTTGTTTCTCCATCTCACTCCCTATCACCTTCGCATGGTGAGCCTGGAAGCCCGATGTATGGTATTGATATCCTTCTCAGACTCCAATCTCAGGTACTACATTTATACCTCGATCACACCATAGTCACACTGCCTAAACGATTTCAAATGAACTGTTTTTTTTTTTGTTTTTTGTTTTTGGGGGGGGGGGGATTGGGGGAGGTTTTGTTCGGGGCGTTGTCGGTCTGGTGTTGGTCTCGTTGGTGTGATTAAGGTATCAGTTACACCAACAAATCGACGCCATTTTGGGATATTAAATGTAATATTTTGTTCTGTCTCAGTGTTGTCGGTCTGGTGTCTGTACTACTCAACAATCGGAAAACTAAAATTACATGCTAGTCACCGACTGTAATGACTTACATGTAACTATACACCCAAGTCATATCGACGAGATCGACATCAGACCCGAAAACAGGCTGAATATGAAATTACATTACTCTAATTGGCTATAGAATTGGTCGTTTTGGAGTGGGTCTCTGAAGTCGGTTTGACTGAGGTATGTCATTATACTCTTTGTTAATATTCAAAATTTACTTTGTTCTTGTGGAGGATACTTGCTAAATAAAGATACATATCACAGCGCTGTGATGTAGATGTACACACTGTCCTATCTAGGAATGTCAGAAAACAAGGGGAAAATTGTCCCCCCCCCCCCCAATTTTTTTTTTTCTTCACAAAATATGAATGTCAAGCTCTCTATTAAAGTTCAGCCCTAATTATATCCACCTAGGGATGTTCACAAGTTTGAATAATTGAAAAGTGTATAATGTTGAATGCAATGTGCACTTTTTAGACATGATTGGAAGAACTTATAAATGTATGTAATTATAACTATAGATCTGTTTCTAATGAACATTTGGATGCATTTTGTGAAACCTGTGTTTTTCTCCTCATCCGATCATCTCTTCTTCACCATATTTTCTCTTTTCTTTGCATTACCGGTATACATTTATGCCTAACGGTACATTCGACTTATCTTCCTTTCTTCTATCACTTCCATTTGATAATTTCATTGCATCAATCTCTCAATTTTCTATCCTATCAGATATCAGAAACACGCACATGTACTTCACTCTCCCGGCCTTGCAGCCCTCTCAGTCCATACAAGCGTGTGAATGGTAGTCCTGTATAAAAAAAAAATACACATGTATTATATGTTCAAATTGAATTACACCTACTAGGAGGGAAAACTAGTTTTCTATTGTGAGTATAATGATATTTTCATCATTATGTACTAATCGCAACTAATATTTTTCTATGCACGCTTTCATGGAAAGGTATGCATTCACGAACCACCGACGGTAAGTCCTACAATTTCTCTCGCAAACGACATGGATCAGAGTTGTTATACAAGACATAGAGTCTCTGCAGTAGCCTATGTGTCAAAATTATCTTTTTACAAATCATACAAATTCCTTGATCTTTATGACATTTTTCATGCACGATTATGCCAGTTATAAGGCAGAGCGCTGTTAGAATTTCAGAATCATATTATATGTCACAGCAACATCATAAACTTTCTGTCGAAGTTACACCCTCTCCCGTACAGCCCATTAAAAATAAGTTTAGAGATAAATACTTTCGTTTTGGTATCTCTTATTTATGATAAAATCCTTTAATTGCTGATACATATACTTGCTTCTCAATACCCGTGTAAAGACTCGAAATAAATTAGTTTTAGGATCTCACGTTCCATGGAAAAAGAATCATGTTGTAATTATACAATTTGTGTGGAGTAAGATGTTTCTACAGAAAGTGTAACATACTTTCCTATATCGTACTTCTGTTTCATAACAGGTACACGAAGCTGTAGTGGTGGAGAGAATATGAAGAATGAGCTGGAACCCATACCGGATATGCTGAGATCGGCACCACATCGAGACCCAAATCACTGGATACAGCCTAATTAAACCATATCACCATTGCACCGTAAATATATTCCACTAAGAAACACTCTCCTCAACCACACTCCGGACAACCATCGTAACTTTCAATCATCAATTAAACATATTCCTTGGTAAAAGCATCATGTTTAGGTCAATATTCACAATTACCATATCCCTTCCATGCAAATCACGAAATCCCTTTAGAAGGTAAATTAATTTTGAAATGATTGTATACAGAAAGTAGCTCATTAATTGAACACAATTTTTGTAGCAAGCAATTACATTCATTATATTGTATCAATAGAGATTTAGAAGATGTCAGATAACTTGCAAATGATTACTAATCTAATTAAAGATTGTGGTTTCCTGTACCAAGGTATATAAACCCCTCTTGATACGTGAACGCGCAATATTGATCAAGAAAATATAATTGGATCGTATAACTTTATTACATACAGGCTTTAAAAAATCTTTCAACACTTAAATGTCTGGAATGGTATATAGAGCCATTTCATTGCTTTGTGAGGATTTACATTCACCCGAAATGTTATTGAATTGTGATTATATAGTTGGGAGAATTAAGGAATCAATCAGATCAGTTTTTCCCAATTTTTATCATAATGGTCTGTTTTCACTCAAATTTTCAGATTATCTTTAATTTTACATCTACCATTGCAGTCACTACCTAAGTACCATTTTCTCTCATCTGAACAATGTTACTAAGTCCCTTTAATGCTCAAGCTTTACATCAAAATACGTTATATTTTGGGAATAATTATGCGTATCTTATTTCCTTAATTTTTTAATTCTGTGAATGTTATTCAACATCATCAGGACTCCACTGAGTTGTGCCAGCCGTTTTATTATTCAGAACGTTTGAAAACACTAACAGGTTTAAATTTGTGAATTTGTAGGCAATGTAAGCAGATTACTTGGTTAATAAATATTGATATACAACTTGCAATATAAATATGTATGGGTATAAGATTGAGCAAGATGGAAAAAGCACAGATAGCTAGTACAGCTAATTTAGACACAAATATGTCAATTCTTAAATCTGTATTGTTACATAACAATTACAAAACTATGTTTATATCATGCATTTAAGTATTCAATTAGCGCAAAATTTGTAAAAGTTTAAAATCTTTGAGAATGAATGTGTCGATTATTAACTGATACAATGTATAGTTGCAGTATGTACATGTATGCACAAATAATTTGTCTATACTTGAAAACTAATCCTTACTGTTATCTGTTAAAAACAATGTAAAGATTTTATTTTTGTATTGTCACTTGCTCTCAAAGCCTTGGACAACGCCAAAGAAGAAATTACATGTATGTACTTATTGTAGCAACCATTTCCATGCATCTGTTTATCTACACTTTTATATTTAAACAAATACAGATTTATATATTTCAAGCAGCAATATCAAAGAAATATAATATGCAGAATAATTGTATTTTAAGCTAAATGTCGCTGAATTATGCTTGTCAAGTATTTGACATGTTGAAATATCTAAAGCAATCCTGCTAAGAATAAATGGCGATATTATTCATTGCATTGCTTATCTGTCTCTTGTTGTTTTTTGTTCACTATTCTAGAGCGTTTATATTATAATAATGTTTTTTTGACATATTTATCAATAACATCAAATCTACCTCCCCAAAAAAGAGAAAGAATGTGGAGATGAGAAAAGAAGATGGAAGATGATAGGGACCCTCCCGTACCCCTCCCTTAATAGACGACGTTGTTAAATTCGTAACTACCTCACCAAAAAAGATCCGTGCCCCCCCCCCCCCCCCCACAATACCAATGCCCTCCATTTACAGGACACACACTATCCCATTGTTTAAGAGAAAGCTATCCCAGGTCTAGCGATCAGGGATACATCATCATTGATGATGCATCTTCATATTTTGGCACAAGGTTAATTTTCTCGCACAGGTGTACCCGTTGCCAAATGTTATAACCCACATGTGTGGTTGACTGGTTGTAGTTGTTATATCACTTCTTGAGACATGTACCCCCCCCCCCCCCGCCCCTTCACCTGGGCATTGCAGACAGTGATGAACGTTTACTCACAATTCATCCACACATAAACAGAGAAGCACAAATATTACGATGTCTAAATAAATGAAGCATTAAATCAGAATCGCGTATAAACCAACAATATTAATTTATTCATAAATATTTGCACCTATACAAACATTTATATTCCCGACATAAGATAAGGATTTTTTTAAAACTTGATACAGTTAACAATAACAGAATGATGAAGAACAGTAGCGGTTCTAGAGGTTTTAGGGGCTCAAGTCTCACCCCACCCCCCCCCCCCCCCTCCCGAACAAAATTTTGAGCCCCTCCCCACTAAACTCACGAGACATGTGTAGAAAAGGAATGCAAGAACCCCAAGCCCCCAAATGCCTCATCAACATTTTAGAAACGCTCCTGATAGAGAATTATAAATTGTAACCCCCCAAACAAAAAAACAAACAAAAATATGTAGGAAAAGGGAAAACAAATAGGAAAGAGATGAGGTATTCAAGGTATTTGAAAATGTACCATCAAATTGGTAAAAATGAGCAAATTTTTCGTTTGGTACATCTTTGTAAAGACAGTGTAAGAGCTTTAAATCTTGCTGGTCTAGAAATAAATTTTTTGCTATTACCGGTACTTGTTTGTTTCAGTCCAATTTGGATGAACTCTGTGGATGTATGCAACTGATTTTCAGTCCTGATACATCTTACAGGCAACTAATGCCCAGGATTGTCATCAATAAAACTTGATGACCAACATTACAACATGAACAATGACCTATGGGCCCTGTTTCATAGAACCTGTTATCAATAACAAGCTACAAAAATTGTTATAAGCTATTGAAATCACAGCATTAGAATCTGTTATTGATAACAAATTTTATGAAACAGGCCCCCGACTACGCTAGAACTGTCCAGTCTACTAAAAAAAGGTTCAGAAGACTGTAGACTTACTTCACCATTCACAAAACCATGGTTTAGGACAAGGTTTTTTTATCATACAGACAACTTATCGGAAGTTTCACATGACTGATAGTAACTTATTTCATACTTCATCTGTTTGAAGCCACATGGATCTTATCTTTGTGAGTTTACATTCTTATGTTACTTTTCTTGGCCTGGTGGATCGTTCATCAACTAGACTGTATCAAACATTGGTACCAAACTTGAAGAATTTATTGGACAAAGGCTTCAAAAGAATAAGATTAAAAATCATTGGAATCACTGACCTTTAACATAATGACTTTGACTAATAGTATTAGTCAAAGTCATTATGTTAAAGTTACACTGTAGTTTCAATTCCCTGTAATGAAAATCAGCCTATTCTTTTGGCTACGCCTATCAAAGGAGAAGAAAAAAACGCTCCAAAAGTTTGCTCTGGATCGAATGCCAACATTTCAGAGGTATAAAAAATCTTGCATTATTTTTCAAGGATCAATCTAATAAAAGTGTTGTGTACACACAATTATTTTCAATGAATATCTTTTGGACAAAACTTGCTTCTGAACAGCAAATTTGCATATTCATAACAATACACTGTATAATTAACATATAAGGTTCTAACATGTCAATAATTCTTGAGTCAACATGTCAATAACAGGGTATTAGGCAAGTTTACCAACAGATTCAAAATTAATTCATACTTTAAAAAAAAAAGGTAGTTTTTGACAACCTGTTCGTTTCCCCCGAGTCTTGCCAGACATAGCAACTAATAATGTATGCAGTTTGGATTCCAAATTTTGAAGTTCATCCATTAATAACCAAAGGAAAGAAACATCCATACCATTGATTTTAAATATATTAGTCAACCGGTGTATTCTCAAGTTGAAGACTGATTGGGAATTTCCAAACGAGAACCTTATAATGAGGTAGCAGAATAAGCAGATTTATCCAGCGTAAGAGATATAAACCAGATTTTTGTTCTCTTATAGCTTGCAGGGTGGTTGAACTTGATACTTGATGGCGATGTGTA
>JAVYIG010009630.1:0-76530 GCA_035222895.1 Strongylocentrotus droebachiensis | reverse complement strand
TATTAGATGATTAGTGCATCCACACAAAACATATTATTATCAATATAACTTAGATGCTGGTGTTAGGAAATGAGATTCTTAGGGGGAAAGTGAGAAATTCATACTATCAATAGAAAGAAAACAATAAGAGGATAGTGAGGCAATGACGTCACATACTCAGGAGTGAGCTGCCAATTTGTCTTGTGATTTTCAAAGTTTTTCATGTCAATAAAAATTCAAAACTTTCTTATTAGTTATCCGATTTTGCAAACTTTTTTTTGATTGGTTTGTTAGTAATTTTTGGAGTGGACTTGCCCTTCAATCCCCACAAACCCCTCTTTGTCGATTCCTTCCTTTGCTGTGGGTTAGGGACATGATACATCAGCCCCTAGATGGCAACGCTGTTACACCCCACCGCCCCCCTGAAAGACACACAGGCTACGCCATCTATGAACAACTTGAACTGATGGGGGGGGGGGGGGGGGTGGGCCCGGGATGATGGTTCGCGTTTGAGGGTCGCTATTCATAATATGGGTTGAGGGTCGCTTTTCATAAACAATTAAATGAAAATTAAATTAGCAATAAACAAAATGATAATAAGAAAGCGAAATAATGGATAGGGAACACCCCACGGCTGTGGCGTAGGCGCAGGGGGAGAGGGGGGGGGGGGGGGGGGGGTCCTCACATAGCCCCGGATATTTGTAGAAAACATTTATTGAAAACATACATTTCTGAACAAATCAGTAAAGAAAAAAAGAGGTGCCCAATAATGTACGCGACCAATCATCCTGCCCCCCCCCCGAAAAAAAAAAAAAATCAGTACGACCACGCTGCGCCATTCGGTCCACCCTCCCCGCAGTATCCCCTTGATTAAACTGATTGAATCACTAAAGTCGATTCGACAGCTATTGCTCGTTATTTTCCCACTTAAAGGTATTTTCAAACCCTTTCGTTATGAGGGAAGTTCTAAACTAGTACAATCTTTCAAATGCCGTTGGAATTTACCCTTTTTTTTGGGGGGGGGGGGGGGGGCTTGTGAATGGGACATAGTAAGCCCCCCCCCCCCAACTGAGTGTCAAACTTGTGAAAATTTACTGTGGTGACAAGACGATATATTTTACAAGGAAACCACCTCAGCCACCCTCATGCACCCCCCGAAAGTAAACATAAATGTCCGACATCTGAATATCCGAGTCGTCATCATTATAGGTGTAGGAGGCGTGGGGGGGGGGGGGGGGGGGCGGGGGCTGGGATATTTCATAACTTCAATTCAATTCAAATTGTATTGATTTGAAATCTCAACTTCTTTGTATAACATTGGATAACAAATTTCAAAATTATAGTGTGACAAAGATAGGCTAATTGAGTGTAAGATTAAAGATGACAATAACCAGGAATGACAAAAATTAACCAATTACAAATGTACTGCACGTCTCTGCTAGAATATAATACAGGAATAGGAATAAATTATTTCACTGGCATCCTTTTTACAATATTTTTTTCTTTCTCTTTTTCAAAAAACAAACAAACAACATGACAGCTTTATGATTCTGACAATATGACCCTTTTCCAACTCGTCGGAGACAGAGCATGGGATGACAATATATGGGGCCTGTCACCACGAAATGAGTCCAGTTGGTCAAAAATTTTATTCCTGTTTTTAAGTATTATATGAATCTACATTAAGTAAGCTTTAAATTAAGGGGTCACACATTAAAATTGATAAATTATATCCAGAAATATGAACAAAAACCTAATTGGACTTTATAAACAATGGGATTACCCAGTTTTGAGATAATTAGGTGTAAAGTTAATGATGCGTAACATAGCCTATATTATTTGCCAAAAAATGTTAGAAGGAGATATTTTCGTGACCTAAGCTCTGGGGACATAAACTACAAGACATTAATAAGTCGATTTTTGGAAAAATCTTAAATGTGGTAGGTGGGTCAATTTTCAGTACATACACACTATACATCGCTATTACTACGATTGAGCCTAATGCGACACTGGACTCATTTCGTGGTGACTGGCATTATACTCCTTTTTACAATACTAAATTCCATCGAGATTAATAATATGATTTTAAAAAAATTGTTAAAAAGCTATTCCTGTTCTCTGCGTGTATGACGAACTGACAGGTGGTAATAACATTATGATGTGTTTGTTCTTTAATTATCTATCTCGTTTCATGAAAACTCACGTAGCCGGTCTCGACCCTTGAAATGAAGAGAAAAGACAGAGCGGTGTTATTTCTTGGTGAAAGTAACAGTAGAATGCTTTTGTTTAGCCAAATAATCAAACACATGAGTGTATACAAAATAATAATATAAATATGTTGAGTTTAAATATACATGTATCAAGATACTGTAACCCTGAGGTTATTCAGTCTCACTAATGAAGTTAACATGGATATAGTACAGCGGATAAGCTCCCAATATAATGAAAATTGTGCACTTTTTGAGAAGAGCATGAAACTTCTAGCATAGTTAGTTTCAGGCGCGCCGGAAGCAGTTTGGGATTGGGGGGGGGGGGGGGGGGGGCTCACATTCCAGGGGCAGTGACGCAATGAGAAAAAAAGTTCGGAAGGGGGGGGGGGCAGACGAAAAATCTGCATCACCACCAGTCTTACACGTTACATGCAGGTCCCGCGGAACGTTTTTCAAAGTGAAGTATTATCGATCAGGTAGAGCGTAAATTGGCGTGGGTTCCAGGGCATGAGCCTCGGCAGGGGGTCAAGGGGCTGAGCCCCCGGAAGCTCAGGGGTTTTAGGTATTTAATTGCGGTTAGATGAGCATCCAGGGGCCCTCTGTAAGGCAATTGACGTGTACCAAGGGGGGGGGGGGGAGAGCCCCCAGAAGCTCAGAGGTTTTAATATTTTACTACGGTCAGATGAGCATCCAGGGGCCGTCTTAGGGCCCTTGGTGTGGTCCAGGGGGCCGAGCCCCCGGAAGCTCAGGGGTTTTAGGTAATTAATTACGGTCAGATGAGCATCCAGGGGCCCGCCTTAGGGCCCTTGGTGGGGTCCAGGGGCAGAGCCCCCGGAAGCTCAGGGGTTTTAGGTATTTAATTAAGGTCAGAAGAGCATCCAGGGGGCAGAGCTTCCGGAAGCTCAGGGGTTTTAGGTATTTAATTACGGTCAGATGAGCATCCAGGGGCCCGCCTTAGAGCCCTTGTTGGGGTCCAGGGGGGCAGAGCCCCTGGAAGTTCGGGGGTTTTAGGTATTTAATTACGGTCAGATGAGCATCCAGGGGACCGCCTTAGGTCCCTTGGTGGGGTTTTAAGCATTTAATTACGGTCAGATGAGCATTTTTCATACCTTATTTGTGACATTGGCAGGTCACTTATTTTTTTCTCCGTCTTTCTTTCTTTTTCTCTTTAACGTACTTTTTCAAAAAGGAGGGGGGGGGGGGGGGGGGGCTCGAGCCCAGCCACTTTGCAGACTATGACATAAAGACTTCTAAATAAGCGTATTTCGCCTGACTGCAATTTGGAAATTTCTTATTTTCCAACAAACGCATAAAAAGGTATGACTTACAAAAAAAATGGAGAAAAAATGCCGGAAAATCATGTCACAACATCAACATTTGTAAATCACTTGTTTCGAATAAGAAATACATCACACCCCCCCCCCCACCCCCCATCAGTACGCCAGCGTTCGGGGGCTCATGTCTTCTGTCACCCCTATAACAAAAAAACGGACACGCTTTCCCGTTCTCGCACAATATGTCCACGATATGCGCGTATCGCTATTATAGAGACCTCCATTGATAATGCATGCGCAATGTTTATGAAATTTAATTCCTGTGAACTTTCCTTTTTCTTTGAGTGGTATTGTATATGTGATTTAATTCAGGTTTTTATTATTGTTACGTTCTTTTGGATTAAAATACAAACCATGTTTACTCCTTTACTGTTTTTTTTTTTTTTTTTTGGAGGGAGGGGGGGGGGGGGGGCGTTTTTTTTTTTTTGGGGGGGGGGCAAAAATGCGTTTTGCCCCCCCCCCTCTTTTTTGACTGGGGGGGGGGGGGGGGCAACTGCCCCCCCCCCCCCACTTCCGGCGCCTATGGTTAGTTTAGACCATAAGATTTATTTTCAGATGTGGAGGGACATCAGATTTGACCTCTGATGACCCTGAGAGGTCAAATCCAAAATGGCCGCCAGTCCGCATGGTCTAATGTACAAACACACTTAAAGGACAAGTCCACTCTAAAAATAACTTACTTTTAATAAAAGCAGAACAATCAGACAAACCAATCAAACAAAGTTTGAGCAAAATCGGATAACTAATAAGAAAGTTATGATTTTTTGAAAAAGTATGTAAACTATGGAACAATGAGAATCACGACACAATTTGCCAAGATGGTTATCAGTTTGTGACGTCATGTCCTCACAACTTATCAATTGCTTTATATAGTTTAATCCCATTAATTTCCCTTTTTATCCCCCAAAACTTGATTTCCCCATGCCTTTGCCCAGGTTATATGATTTGTATCATAATGCGTGCATGACATTTCCCAAAAACTTTTATGAATTTTGAAGAATTGATACTATTTTCTGAATATTGTATTTCATAATTATTGATTTTTATATAAATAGTTTATCAAAATTCAATTTTTCATGATTTAACTGGACATTTATTTGTGCATCCACACATACAAATATTACTAACAATCTAACTTTGATGCTGGTGTGAAGAAATAAGATTCTTAGGGTGAAAATAGGAAATTTATATTATCAATATAAAGAAAATAATTAGTGGATAGTGAGGACCATACGTCACAGACTCATGAGTGAGTTGCCAATTTGTGTAGTGATTTTCACAGTTTTTCATGTCATTAACAATTCATAACTTTCTTATTAGTTATCCGATTTTGCTCAAACTTTTTTGATTGGTTTGTCTGATTTTTCTGGTTCTATTGAAAGTAAGTTATTTTTGGAGTGGACTTGGGCTTTAACTTTTGAACCAAATGTTCCAGAAAAACGTTTAAGGTGTCATTTCCAACTAACTTGGGGATGCTAATTCATTTGGTAATACTTTTGAGATCGCCTGAACTCAGGGTTTTGCATTTAGGTCAAGGTCAAGGTCAAAATTGACTAACATATTGCTCCGATTGTCTCATTTTCGCTCGCTTGAACATTGCCAGCACAAACCACTGACCTCTACCTCCTGTACGGATCATCGCCCATTCCCATTCATTATACGTTACGTACTAAAAGGCTGTATTGTCTGACCGTTCATGAATATTCATGTTTTTGCTTACCTCGGCTAAATGTTTGCTTTTACTAAATTGAAAAATTACGGTGGGGGGTTGGATGAAATGGACATAATGAAATAGGCAGAAATGATCTATGATAATTCAAGCTCTTTATGTTTCGTGTGCTCGACCTATAATCTTCAAATCGCTTGGGAAACTGAGTCCAAAGTTAGACTTGTTTCACATGTGTATTATAGGCAATGACGAGCTTGCAACCTATTTTGAAAAATTACGGTGGGTGAACTTTCAAAAGTCAATGAGACATGAGGGCTCCAATGAAAGAGCTAGTGATAACGTACGTCGGGGTGGATGTGCTTTTCGTTTAAACAAAAAATGAATTTTTAACGATTTTTAAAAAAAACGTCCATAGGCTAACATGTTAGGCTGCTGACTCTGACCAAGCTCTGACGATAGGGGGCGTTGTGAAATGAGACTAAACGGAGCCATTTGAAAATGGCGAGTTTTGAATGGTTACAAAAGGTTTTCCCATTTATTTGTCATTTGTTCTCCCCTGTGTTCTCAAATTTCTTTAGGAATGGTCCCCCTTCATATTCCCCCACCTCAATCCCTTTCAGTTAGTTTATTTCACATTTTGATTTGACCTCTGATGACCCTGAGAGGTCAAATAAAAAATGGTCGCCAGTCCGCCGCATGGTCTAATAATTGTACAAACACGCTTAACTCTTGAACCAAATAGTCCAGAAAAACGTTTAAGGTGTCATTTTCAACTAACTTGGGGATGCCGATTCATTTGGTAATACTTTTGAGTACGCCAGAACTCAGGGCTTTGCATTAAGTCAAGGTCAAGGTCAAAATTGACTAATAAATAGCAAGTTTTGAATGTTTACATGTTTATGTTTCCCATTTATTTGTCCCCCTATGTTCTCAAATTTCTTTAGGAGTGGTTCCCCTGCATAGTCTCCATCGTAATCCCTATCAGTTAGTTTATTTCACTAATTCAAGTCAGGAAAACTGCTCCTTTCCATTACTGCTCAATAATACTGATAAGATGTTCTTTAAGTTACTTTGTGTTTTATTTGGTTCTAAATAATTTAAAGGATCACTACAGAGTTTGAGAAACAGGCCATAAAGCAAAATAACGGTTCTGCTAACACAAGACAACATCACCATGACCAGCAACCTGGAGTACAGGCAGCATTCTTGAGGGATGGGAACTTCTGACAGTACTGAAAGAGATGGGGAATCCATTTCTTGAACAAAGTCAAGACCTACGAGTCAATGGCCCAAGCGACATATCATGGACACCCAATTGGCTGAAACGGGGAGAAGGATTGAGACCCTAGGTGAGGAGCAGTACACAAAGTTTGTGATAGAAAGGTTAGAGCAGTGTACGACACCTGTCACACAAACACTTCATACGAACAAGTTGCCATTTTTCAGTCGGCAGCCGGCGAAGGTTATGTTAAATTTAAGAGTGACTGTGGTCTCTTTTTGAGGATGTACATCTCGTGTCAGACAAGGGATGGACATACGGCACAATTTCTTCTCTCATGAAAACCAGGCAGCCCCGCCAGCTTTGTTAACTGGAGGAAAATGCGGTTTGGAGTTAAAGTAGATCTACTTCGAAAACAATAGTGCACCTGTGGCCCAAGCAATCGGATGGTGCAGCTGTGGTTCAAATGCTCAACCCTGAAACATCAAGAACATTTCAAGAGTATGGAGAAAGAGTGTTTGCCCAACATCTTTGCTCAACTCGAGAAAAGCATCCGCATCGACCTTGGCTAGGGTGTATACTTACCTGCTAGCATGAAAGCCTCAATAAGGCAGGAAAGGGGAAAGGGGGAAAGGGCACCAGGAAAAGGGTGGCTCCTTCTACTGTGCTGCCAGAAAGCTGGAAGGACTTCCTTCGAGTTAATGAGAACAAAACCGCATTGTTTGATTTCATGTCATGCGAAGCCGTTCATCTTCCTCTACCACAGGGCAAGGAACTGTATAATATGCAACAGATGGAAGTGGAGTACTCTGCTCTCCTGCTGAGTCACACTTGGCAGGCCTTGTCCCATAGGTGTAAAAGGATAACCATACGTACTGTTGGTACTGATGTGGTTGAACTGGCCGTGGCTTCATTCAGCAAAACAGCTCCTGATGCTGTGGATCGCTTTTGGTGTCAGATCAAGCTTTCGGTACATAGCTTTTCATAAAATCATGGTGGTTGCCACCATGAGTATAAGACACAATGTATGACTCTCTCAATCTTTCATGCGTTCACCGGGTGTCACACTGTTTCTGCATTCAGAGGAAAAACTTAGAAGTCTTTCCCAGTGGTGAATGATTCCTTCAGTGAACTCCTGTGCATGCCTAGGGAGGTCAGTGAAGGATCAATGTTACTGCCAGAGCGATTTGTGGTGCTGATACGACCAACCAGTGAGAGCATGGTAGTGAATGATGCCATTAAACAGCTCTTCGCACATAAGTCTAGAAACGTGGAGAACTTTCCTCCAACCCATGCAGGCAGCACTCAAGCAGCACATCAAGCGCACTTGCTACCAGGCCAACTGTTTGAACCAGATATTGGCCAAGAATCCAGAGATGCCAGAGCCATCTGACTTGGGCTAGACAAACGAAACAACTGGGTGGCAGCCTTTTTGGACCACTCTCCCGGAAGCAAAATTGTGCCATGAATAATCCACTGTCGCTGCAAGAAAGGATGCATTGAACTGTGCTCTAATTGTTCTGGAGACTGTTAGATTTTGATCGTTACCATTAGGATATACATAAGTTGTGGACAGTGCTAAATTCATGTGGATATCTATAGCTGTGGTAATGAACAGGTGTTAGGTCGTACGTATTAATTTTGGAATAGCTTTTTTGGTCTTCTGGGCCCAATTTCATGAAGCTGCTTACCGGTAAGCAAATTTTCGTGCTATAACTGTAGCAGACAAATTTGGTTAGCAAGAAAACAAGGCGTCCATGCACCTTGCGCGTTCACAATGGATTTGCCTTGTTACAAAATTCATTTTTGTCCAGTATAAGCAGCGTAAGGTTAATGCATTTTCGTGTGCTTACGGTTAGCAGTGCTTTGAAGTAGAAACTCATACGTAAGCACAGAACCAGCCGATAAGCAGCTCTATACAATTTGACCCTGGATAGTCAAAGTGGTGGTACACGGGTCTTTTTATTAATTTTTAAAATAATGACCCCTTAAGTGTCAAAATAGAGGCAAAGTTTATTTTAAAAAAGAAAACATCATTTTTTTGGACCTAATATGACCTTGAACTTGACCTAAATGCAAAACCCTGAGTTCAGGCGATCTCAAAAGTATTACCAAATAAATTGGCATCCCCAAGTTAGTTGGAAATGACACCTTAAACGTTTTTCTGGACTATTGTTCAAAAGTTACCACGTTTGTACATTAGACCATGCGGACTGGCGGCCATTTTGGATTTGACCTCTCAGGGTCATCAGAGGTCACATCAAACTGTAAAATAAACTAACAGAAAAGGATTAAGGTGGAGGACTCTGCAGGGGAACCATTCCTTAATAAATTTGAGAACATAGGGGAGAACAAATGACAAATAATGTGGATTTAACCTTTTGTAACCATTCAAAACTTGCTATTTTTAGTCAATTTTGACCTTGACCTTGACCTAAATGCAACACCCTGAGTTCTGGCGATCTCAAAAGTATTACCAAATGAATTGGCATCCCCAATTTAGTTGGAAATGACACCTTAAACGTTTTTCTGGACTATTTGGTTCAAAGTTACCGAGGCCATGCGGACTGGCGGCCATTTTGGATTTGACCTCTCAGGGTCATCAGAGGTCAAATCAAACTGTGAAATAAACTACCTGAAAAGGATTAAGGTGGAGGACTATGCAGGGGAACCATTCCTAAAGAAATTTGAGAACAAATGACAAATAAATGACATTTAACCTTTTGTATATAATTATAACCATTCAAAACTTGCTATTTTTAGTCAATTTTGACCTTGACCTTGACCTAAATGCAACACCCTGAGTTCAGGCGATCTCAAAAGTATTACCAAATGAATTGGCATCCCCAAGTTAGCTGGAAATGACACCTTAAACGTTTTTCTGGACTATTTGGTTCAAAAGTTAAGTGTGTTTGTACATTAGACCATGCGGCCTGGCGGCCATTTTGGATTTGACCTCTCAGGGTCATCAGAGGTCAAATCTGACTTCCCTCCACATCTGAAAATAAATATTATGGTGAAAGCAAACTATGCTAGAAGTTTCATGCTTTTCTCAAAAAGTGCACAATTTTCTTGCTAAGCCGCTGCACTAATAACACAATGTATTAACAAGTTCCTATTTAACTAACATCTACATATTATAAGAACAGTTTCATTATTAAATCGAATATAAACACTTATCTAATAACATAAACAGATACCGATATAAATGTTTTGTTCTTATAAGTACACATCATATTCATAATATGGTGATTCGTAATAGTACCCAACTCTAAATTATATGACCTTCATTGTACCTAGACAATCTCATCGAAACGCGCTAATCTATTATCCTCTCAGATTTAGAAATAATAATACTTACATAGAAATATGATGTATTCCTCCAGCACTCAACACATACATAATCTCAGGTGTAACTATCGTTTTAGGAAAACGAGCTTAAATTATCAATCAATACTGCAATCTGCATGTGATTCACCTATTATTGCACTATTATTTTGCTTCGACTACCCATGACATATAACATAGAAATAGAAAAGAATAATCATAATCTGTATACAAGACAAGAAATATAGACTAAAGAATATTGATTGTCTCTAAGAAATTTGATAACTTCCACTTATGTAATATACAGCAATACATGTTGTATTATAATCCAATCAATATCCAAACATCAACCTTCAAATAAAATTATGGGATAATTATGAGCAGGTTTATTATATTGAAAACTACCAAATAATAATGGTCAGACAATCCCTTGTGCCAGGTAAATGTAAACTCTTCACGGTGTTTCCAACTTCTAATCTGAGCTCTTAAGCAAACATGCCTCCTATCACTAATACCCCTGTCCTAGCCCAATGGAGAGTGTTGCTTAACAACACAGCATGGACGAGAAAACGGGGGAAGAGTGAGGGTTGACCTCTGTCCACAGTGACCCAAGAGAGATAAGGGAGAGATGAGAGAGGGGCCGGGAGAGAGCTCTGTTGTTCAAACACTAAGTATCTACACTGGATCATACACATTATCACAATGGCACTGTTGCATAGTATATCACCTTATTTGCAATTAGAGTAGGTTCTGAATGATAGATTGTAAATCTGGAAACTACCATTCATGATTATTAGACTTACCTTTTCTTTACCAACCCTAGACTAGCTTTATTGTATTTACATAATCCCATACTAGATGGAGAACAAACGTTCATATAGCAGTTAGGTACTTCGTTTATAATTGACAAACTATTCTTTGCATCAGAAAGTTCAAACCTCAACGGAACTACTCTTCCCAGGTCGAAATTCCAATAGGATCCTATAGCCTATTGGACCATCAGAAACCATTAGAGCTATTGGTGTCTATTGGTTTCAATAGGGAAAGTGAAATGATGGACCCACAGAAACCAATAGAAAATATCTAATGGACCAACACAAACCCACAGAAAAAATGCTGATGGACCAACAGAAGGCTTCTATTGGACCAACATCCACCCACGTCTTCTATGGGTTTCTGTTGGTCCATTAGATATTTTCTTCTATGATGGGTTTTTGTTGGTCCATTAGATATTTTATATGGGTTCCTGTTGGTCTATAGAGATCTTTCTATGGGTTTCTAATGGTCCCATATTCTGAATTCCCTAATGAAACCAATAGTCCAATGGCTTCTATTGGTAAATCAATAATGATATATCAAAGATCGATTTTAACAACTGTCCACCAAAAAGGTATATTCTAATCTCAATTGCATTAACTCCATCACAAAGATCACTTGAAGTGAGTTTAAAAATATCCTTTAATTAAATGAAGGCTTGTACTATTCTATATAATAAACATACATGAATTGTTTCTTGGTTAGTAATCATTATAATCAATATATCTATCGCTAAAACGTGAATGTAATTGTAACATGATCACACAAATAATCTATTGGTTATTAATTGCCTAAAGAAAATAAAAATCACAAAATTGATGTGCATTGTCAAAAGTTACTTAACAAATTATGATAAATGTATTGTTCTGTGAGAACGTGTAAAGTAATCATGAATATGCATGAGATAGATTTAGCTGTTGGTTTCTATTGGTTTCTATTGGTCTCATTGGTTTTCTATTGGTCCTATCGGTTCTATCAGTTTCTATTGGTCTTATTGGTTTCTATTGGACCTATGGTCCTATCGGTCCTATTGGTCCTATTAGTTTCTATTGGACCTATTGGTTTCTATTGGTCCTATTGGTCCTATCGGTCCTATTGGTCCTATTGGTTTCTATTGGTTTTATTGGTTTCTATTGGTTCTATTGGTTTCTATTGGTCCTATTGGTTTCTATTTCTATTGGTTTCTATGGGTGCTATTGGTTTCTATTGGTTTCTGATGGTTTGAATGGTCTCTATAGGATTCAATTCTATGGGTCCAACAGAAACCAATAGACTCCAACAGAAACCATTAGAGACCAATAGAATTTGTCTAATGGTCTCTATTGGTCTCTATGGGATTTTCGACCTGGGTTACAATGTATACTTCTTTTCTGACATAGAAATCAAAGTCAATACGTTTTAAGAACGATAAGAGTACTACGTGCGTCGATCACCACGTGCCCGGCACTTTTTTTGTTGCTTGTCTGCGCTGCATGCACCCACTGTCCAAACACACACATACAAGGTATCTGATTGGTCGATCAATTCCAGAGGTGTGCGCAGTTAACAGCATACGTATGGAAAAGGACACACGTGTGCTAATAAACTAGCAGACGCGTGCTATCGCACCTTGCACACGTCTGCTAAATAACAGGCGGTGATTGGTCAATTAGCAGACGTACGTCTGCCTGTTATTTAGCAGACGTGTGCCGCGTTCCATACGTCTGGGGCATGTGAATAAAGTCATCAACGGCCTTCCATAATTATATACCATTCCTATCCATGTATGCGGCCGTAAATCGTAAGGGCATTATCCGCAATTGTGAGCGGTTCTTAAATCCTCTTTTCACCCCCTCCGGGCCATTTGCTCTTCCATGACTCTGCAAAAGTGGATGCCAATATTTAATGCCACAAACTCCAAAGTTAAGAGATAAATGCAGCCTGGTTCAGTATATTGCTGCCAACCAGTGGCGTACCTGGGGTACTCCGTCAGGAGGGGCAAGCGATCGAGAAGAAAAAAAAGGCGATGATAATTTTCACTTCTGGTGAGCGAGCGGGCAAAAAATATCTTTAAAGGAGTCACACCAAGAAGCAAAAGTGTATTGAATTGATGCAAAATTCATATCATTGCGAAGGGAAAGCCTTACTGATCAAATACAACAAATTTCTTCTTCAAAATATGTTTGAGGCCCGCAGAAATCAACTTTCAAAAATGTTAGTTTTGATATCCAGATTTACTGCCTATTCGTATTTTTTCGTATTTGTTCGTAGTTCTTCGTATGACGTAACTATTGTGACGTCACACCCTGGACACGGCTGTCTAGCTGCAGACTAATACACGCGCGACTCCGGTATGCGGCCGGTACCGAGCTGTTTGTCCAGGGTGTGACGTCACTATTCAGAACTCGCTACGCTCGTGTGTTTGGCTTACGTTCGGGGGCGCTTGGGGGTCTAAGAAGGGTCTTGAAAAATTGCATTTTACGCCTTTCCATGATATCTATATGATTTCTCAGCAAATAATTCGTGTTTTTCAAGAGAAAATCTTTCCATCCATATGTAATTTGTTCTAATTATCAGTTGTTAGTAAATTTTCTTTGTGTAGCTCCTTTAAGTAACGTTTGGTATATATAAACCGGTATTGTTGCAAGTCGGGGGTGGGCGCATTATTTTGTTAGCGACGTTTAAATAATTTCATTTTTGCAAGCGAGCGTAGCGAGCAAGAAAGAAATCCCTTCTTTTGTAATAATTGCCACTTAAACTTGGTTCAATTGTCCCATGCCGGGTGCGAGAAAAATATTGTGTTTAGGGTGATTTTATACCCATTTTAGCTAGCGAGCGAAAATACAATTTCTCTAAATGAATTGCTATCAAATAGTTTCATTGTTCCAGGTCGGGGGCGGGCACAATCGTGTTTCAGGCAATGTCAATCTCATTTTGGCGGGCAGGCAACACCCCCCCTACATTTATCTTTTTAATGATATTGTAGCAGGTCAGTGTTGGGCACATAATTCCACGAGCTAGCGAGCGTAGTGAGCGAGCGAACATGGTACATGAACTTGGTTTCATTGTTTCATGTCAGGGACGTGATTATTAAAAGCGATGTTATTTCTATTTTGGCGAGCGAGCGTAGCGAGCGAGCAAAATTTGTGTAATGATAATTGGTTCATAAATTTCATTTTTTTTTTTGTTGCAGGTCAGGGCTTACACAATCATGTCTAAGGTGATGTTAATTCCGTTTTGGCGAGAGAACACACCAAAACTTCTTTGAATAACGTTTGGTTCATAATTATTAACTGGTTGTTGCAGGTTGTGGCGGTGTTAATTTCATTTTGGCGAGCGAGCGTAGCGGGCAAGAAAAGAAAATCGCTTATTTTTTTAATAATTTCCAATTAAACTTGGTTCAATATTGTCCTCAATGAATTGGTACATAAACTTTGTTTCATTGTTGTAGGTCGGGAGTGGGTACAATCGTGTTGTCAATCCCATTTTGGCGGGCAGACAACCCCCCACCCCCCCCCACACATTTCTCTTTTTAATGATATTGTAGCAGGTCACTGACGGACCGACTTCTTGAATTTGCCATTAGCAACAAAATGAAAATAATGAACACTTTCTTCAAGAAAGGAGCATCCAGGAAATGGACATGGAAAAGCCCAGGCGGAAACACAAAGAATGAAATTGACTTCATACTAACTGATAACCCTCACATCATACAAGACGTGAAAACAATCAGCAAGGTGAACGTGGGAAGTGACCACAGGATGGTAATGGGCAAGATGAAAATCAACAGCCGACTAGAGAGGCAAAAACTCCTAATACCAAAACAAAGTAGCATCAACCTAGAGAAACTAAAAGTGAAGAGAACAGAATTTCAACTGGAGTTGAAAAACCAATTTCAACTTCTGACGGACAAATGCACAGACGAAGAAGGAAACAGATCCCTTGAAACATGGACTGATCTGCCAGTGGAAAAAACCCAAGAAACCGCCATAAAGATCGCAGGGAAAAAACCAAAAACCCGTGAAAACAAGATATCAGAATTTACCAGAAAACTCATGGAAAAAAGAAGGAACATGAAAGCAGAAGGCATAGGCATCCAAAATGTTGAATATGTAGAAACATGCAAAACAGTAAGGAAAAAGCTACGTGAAGACATCCGTAGTTACAACACAACAATGATCAAATCCACAATTGAGGAAAACAGAAGCCTGAAGAAAACTTACAAGAAACTAGCACATGGAAAACAGAAAATCACAAGCCTCCTCGACAGCAATGGACAAGAAATCACAGATCAGGACCAGATACTTCAAAGAATTGAAGAGTTTTATGAACAACTATACAATAGCAATAAAGAGACAGAAGATCCAGGAGAACCACAAGAAGAGATCCCAGTTGTAACTGATTGGGAGGTTCAACATGCAATAAATCAAATGAAGAGAGGGAAGTCACCAGGCCCAGACAGCATACTTATAGACACAATCAAAGAAGGAGGAGACACAATAACTGAGGAACTAGCCAAACTTTACAATGCATGTATGCAAACGAGGAGAATACCACATCAATGGAAAGAAGCCACAATGATAATTCTGCACAAAAAGGGGGACAAGCGAGATCTAAAGAACTACAGACCCATCAGCCTCCTCTCAAACCTGTATAAGCTGTACACAAAAATCATCACCAACCGGCTAGAGAAAATCCTTGATAACAACCAACCAAGGGAGCAGGCAGGCTTCAGAAGGGGTTTCTCAACTATGGACCACATCCACACCATTAATCAACTGAAAGAAAAATGCCAAGAGTTCAACATCCCCTTATGCGTAGCATTCGTAGACTACGAAAAGGCATTTGATTCCGTAGAAACCTATGCAGTACTGAAGGCACTTCAAGACCAAGGAATCAACAATGCATACATCAAAATCCTTAAAGACATTTATTCAGACTGCTACAACACTGTCAGAATGCACAAGGCCAGCAACAAAATCATGATAAGAAAGGGAGTTCGACAGGGAGACACCGGCTCACCAAAATTCTTCACTGCTTGCCTAGAGAGCATCTTCAAAACATTAGACTGGTCATCAAAGGGAATCAACATAAACGGGGAAAACATGAGTCACTTAAAATTTGCAGACGATATTGTCATCATATCTCACAACTTAAACGACCTCGAAATAATGCTACAAGAACTGGACGATGCAAGCCAACTAACAGGCCTCAAAATGAACATGAAGAAGACTAAAGTCATGGCAGGATCAGCCAAAGATCCAAAACAAATCCAAGTGAACGGTACCAAAATGGAGCAAGTAGAGGAGTATATTTACCTAGGACAACGTTTCTCCCTCCAAGACAAAAATCAAGACAACGAAATAAGAAGAAGAATCAAAGCTGGATGGCGAGCCTTTGGCAGATACAGCACCATCATGAAAGGCAAACTTCCATTATGCCTGAAAAAGAAAGTATATAACCAGTGCATCATCCCAGCAATCTCTACGCTGCAGAAACATGGACGCTAACTTCAAAAATGGAAAGAAAGCTAGCAGCCTCGCAACACAACATGGAAAGAAGTATTCTAAGCATCACATACAAAGACAGAAAAACGAACAAATGGATCAGGGAACAGACAAAAGTCCAGGACATCCTTGAAACAGTGAAAAGAAGGAAATGGAATTGGGCAGGCCACATCAGCCGCAGGAATGACAATCGCTGGAGCTCAGCAATCACTCACTGGACACCATACGAGGGAAAACGAAACAGGGGACGTCAAAGAAAAAGATGGCGAGACGAGCTGCAACAGTTCTGGGGACAGACAAATTGGCACCAACAGGCGCTGAACAGAGGCATTTGGAAACATCATGCTGAGGCCTTCATCCTGCAGTGGATTGACAACGGCTGATAAAGTAAAAGTAAAGTAAAGTAAAAGTAAAATCAATCAATTCATCAATTCTGGCGAGCAAGGAAACAATATCCCTTAAAATAACGTTTGGTACTTATTTACTGGGATTATTGTTGCAGGCAAGGGGGCGCACATATTTTGTTAGAAATGTCGATTCCATTTCGGCGAGCGAGCATAGCGAGAAGGCAAAACAAAAAAAAATTCTCTTTTAATAGAAATTAATACACAAACTTGTTTTTATTGGTGCAGGTCGGGATGGGCGCAATCGCGTTTAACGCGATATCAATTCCTTTTTGGCGAGAGGGCAAAAAAACACTTCCATTTTTAATGATATTGTTGCAGGTCAAGGGTGGGCACAATTATTTTCAAGGCAATGTCTATTCCATTTATTCGCGAGCGAGCGTAGCGAGAGAAAAAAAATGAATTAGTCTCTTTTAGTAACATTTGGTACATAAATTGGGTGTTATTGTTGCCATGGTTGCAGGTCGGGGCCAGTCGGGGCAGGCACAATAATTGTATTCTAAGCAATGCTAATCCTTTTTTTCCTTCAGGGGGACGAGCAAGTGAAAACAATTAGCAGCTCGCGCCAGCGAAGAGTGTCGAGTTTGTTATATCACTTATAATTTCTTATTTTCATTTGTCTTTTTCAGGGCTGTATGCAGAATATTTTCCTGGTGGGGGAGGGGGAAAGATGCGTAAAAAGTTTTCGAAGAAACTCAAAAGCGAAAGGAGTGAAGGGAGTTCGAGCGACCAAACTGGTCATGAGGGTACTTTTGCATTTTCAAGCATAGAATTGAAGGATTTGTTATAGGCCTTCACTACTTGTGAGCTTTGTTAAACATTTTCAGGAAAAAATGTACGTTTTCAAAATATATGGGATCAACTGCCCCCCCCCCCCCCCGGTGCGTACGGTCATGGCCTTTTTTTTTTTAATTTCCCCATTTTTTCCTCTCCTTTCTTTTCCCTTTTTCTTCCTTTTTCTCCGCCTTTTTCCTTTTTTCTTTCCTTTTCCTTTTTTCTCTTTCTTTCCTTTCTTTTCTTTTTTTTCTTTCCCCTTTTCCTTTTTTTCCCTTTCCTTTCCTTTCTTTTCTTTCTCTTTTTTTTTTCTCTTTCCCTCTTTTTTCCTTTCCCCTTCCCCCTTTTTCTTTTTTCCCTGCAGCCCGTCAGGGGGCACTCTGCCCCCCTTGCCCCCACCCCCCTCAGGTACGCCAGTGCTGCCAACACAGAAATGCCATAAACTGTAGAATTTTTACATTTTCCTTCTTGACAATGTTTACAATTGGGTACAATTCTAACCAGACAAATTAATTATGTTAAACGGTAATCCACAAAACAAAGTCCAGACACATGCAGGGGCCAAAAATATACATTTTCATTCTTAAAATTTCATGTATTTTTCTTAACTTTTACCACGCATGTTCAGTTTTCCACGATTTCAGGAAACAATGAGCCTTTCAACAGAAATTGGCATTAAAATTCTCGTAACACGACAGATCACCAGCAACTTCTCGCATTTCGACCACCAGAGTTCTGGGTGACATGGTTATGAATTTTCGCTGAACAATACTTTTTTCTCCAATAGTATGCCTAATCTTGCTCGGCAACACAGTTCACAAACTTCTCAGTAATAGTACATTTTGCACTAAAATCCATTCGTGTGATTTCTGGTATATTTAAACAAAACGCTGACAAGTTGACTTTTGAGTCTATACAATTATTTTCTAATTCACGCTGTTCAAACGAAAATAAATTATTTTCCATCGCGCTTTCACCCACCTGCTAAAGAAAACATATACAATTACTTTCCAAACACTTAGGGGAGCACCGCTCATCTAGGACGGCTGCGGACACCTCGTTTACTGGCACCAAGTAACACTACACACGGCTTAACTTGGATAATGAAATTTGATACATACCTTCTCAAATACTTACGTATGCAAAATTATGCATATGAAAAGAACACCTCTTTTCGTCAATGTGCGTTCTTACACCTGTCAAGCCAACATTTTAAGCACAATCTATTGAACTACTCCACCTGTCGAGCCAAACTTGTAAGCAAACTAAGGCAATTGTCACACATCTCCTGTTAAGGCAAGGTTGCGAAGCCCTGGCACCATCTAGTCATGCAGAACATAAGCAAGAAATTCAACTTTCCTAAAGAATCTGTAAAGAAGAAAAATTTCTTTTAGAATTTTTAAAATCGGGTGGTCCGCACTGCCTCGTTAGATAGCAGTCAATGACCAACGCCCTACTCTTATTCAACCTTCCCGCCACGCAACTCTTGCATACATTATGCAAAGTGGGGTCAAAGCTCCGATGGAAAATGTCATTATTTTCTAATTCACGCTGTTCAAACGAAAATAAATTATTTTCCATCGCGCTTTCACCCACCTGCTAAAGAAAACATATACAATTACTTTCCAAACACTTAGGGGAGCACCGCTCATCTAGGACGGCTGCGGACACCTCCGCTATGTTTCCCCCCATTTCAAGGTTTAAAGAACGGGACAGACACTATAATTTGCAAACACATCATATTAGTTTATTATCCAAACTGAATCCAAAAGATCACAGGTTACAGTAGTCCATAGTCATATCAGTCCATCCGAAATCCGTTAATACAATTCATAGCATAACTGTCAAATTACTTAACAATCCATTGAACATTACAATAGTTCAACCATATTTACAAACCTGCACACTGGCGCATCATCCACTTTAAGATTTTAACATAATAACATTAGGAAATTGTGAATTCCTACTATACCTTCTCAGACTCAGCTAGATACCAATATTAAGAGATACACTGAGCTGGTTCTTAAGCGATTCTTTTACATAACCATCCTTAGCCGAATCAGATTTCCACCTTCCATGTTTCTTGAAAAGACGATCAGATATACCTAAGGCAGCTGCCGCAGAGGCACCACCTGCCCTAAGGCTATGCAAGCCAAAGTACGATGAATCTAACCCTATTGACGATAAGGCAGCCTTAAAAAGATCACGGCATGTTGTATACGACAATTTGCCCCCTCTCAAAACATATTTCTTCAAGGATTTCTTGAGCGTCAATGGGCGGAAAAGGTATTCCTCTGAAGAACCTGGAATGATGTCACCTAATAGCATATATTTATTCAACATGGCAACTGGACAGGTAGGTTTACCTGTTGCAGCAATAATCACCCAGGCACCTTCTCTATATTGGTCAGTTTTACTATGCTGAATGAAACATTTGACATGTGAAGTATGTACAGAAATATCACACTCTCTGAGCTCCACTAGCTCAGCGTGCCTAAAAAAAGCCTGCATAAGCTAACAGTGTCATAGAACACAATCTGGCTTCCTTTAAACAATTAGAACAACCATACTTATTGACAAGTTTATTCAGAATGTCTGGAGTTATAGGTTCCTTCTTACATTTTGGATGAGCTAGAATTCTTTTCAAGCCTGCAAGAAGTAGATGCAAAAATCTTGAATTACAGGGATTCACCTCGGTTACTGGCGAGCAGTCAAGAACCCATTTAATACCAAAATGTGCTCCTTCAATC
Source organism: Strongylocentrotus droebachiensis (assembly GCA_035222895.1). NCBI lineage: Eukaryota > Metazoa > Echinodermata > Echinoidea > Camarodonta > Strongylocentrotidae > Strongylocentrotus > Strongylocentrotus droebachiensis. Next base: position 56,562 of record JAVYIG010009630.1, on the reverse strand, counting down.
CTTGAATAAGGTGCATCATTATTATACATGCTCATATAATACCTTGCGATATCCGCCTTTTGTGCCGGTAACTCACACACACAGTTTATAGCACACCATGACTTCCAATCTTCAAACGCTTTCCTGTATTTCGCAACAGTGCTAGTAGCTCTAGATGCCATCAACACTTCCTGCAATGATTTATGGTCACTTGTTATCCTGCAATTCAATATACAGAGAAAAATTGAAAATGTTGTTCTCATACGAAAAACTTGAGTTCATCAAACCAAACTGTTAAATATATTTGAAAACACTCAAAATTAGTCATCCACATGACCAACCTACTATACAAACGTATAACTGGAGAGAATACCATGCGGGTTTATAACTCTCTTAAATGCAATGCTGCACAATCAATCCTGTTATCCCATAACAATATCACATTCATGTATATACTATTATCTCTGTTTCCAATCTCAAACCACTTTTACCTCCTGAGATTCCACTTAGAACTTAAGGAACCCTAGAATTTCTTCCATCCAACCTCAGGCATAAGACCTCACTTGTCATCTTGGAAGTCCCAAAAATAGAATTAGGGTTACGACCTTGAACATAGATATGCTTTGGATCAGAAAATCTCATGACCTCAACCACCAGGTTACTGAAACTACTGTTTGATGAAAACAAAAGAGGCCAAAATGGGGCAGACGGCCATGATGGCACAATCAAAGTCGCTAAAGCCCGGCAAACTTTAACATGTTTGATCGCCCTTCCCACCAGGGAGATAGGGGGGATCAGCAATTCCTCTCCTTACTCCAATCACCAGAAAACGCATCTACTTGACTAGTAGAAGGACACCAGAATTTAGAATTAAAAACCGGCAATTTATGATTGAACTCATCAGCAAATCTATCTACTGTGTGCGGGCCCCATTTAGTATCAACGAACTTAAAAAACTCTACAGTAACACCCCAATCATCGAAGTCTTCTTGTCTACTCAGGATATCTGCCTCTACATTCTCATCTCTCGGGACCCATTGCACAGAAACTTCTAAGGGTAGACTGTTACAAAAATCAGCAATACGCAATGCTAAATCATGCAAATCGGCCTTCATACTGCCTTTTCTCATAATGACCTCTACACCAGTGTTGTCAGTAAACACCTTGACCTTCTTTCCTTTTAAACTTGGCGAGAATGCTTCTATTGCCAATGAAACTCCTTTGAGTTCTCTCCATGTTGAACTTTTACCAATTTCATCACACTTCCAATTCTGGAAAAATTTCAGTTCTCCACACTGAGCCGTCCAGGCGCCACATCCAATGTTGCTAGCATCTGAAAACAGTAACACTTGAGGTGTCGAATACTCAAACAAAATTCTGTTATTTAATCTATTTAAATTTTCTTTCCAAAAGAAAACTTCTTTGAATACAGAACTGCCAACGGCTAACTTATAAACCTTGTCCCAATGTAGGCGTTTTGTCACCTCCATGTACATAAATCTAGTTCTCAGTTGCGAAACATTCCCTACAACTGGATACAAGGACATAACTTTACCTGCAAGAGAGGCTAATTCTCTGGCTGAAACCAATGGAAATTTCAAAGACAGCCTATCAATACATTCAAAAATATCAGAGATTCGGCGTTCAATCACTCTAATAGCTCCTGCCTCTGAATCCCAAATCATACCCAACCAAGTCAACTTGGTTGTGGGGGTCCAAACAGACTTCTCAATATTAGGCACAAATCCTGCGGCTAACAAATCATCTTTGACACTACTTGATACTAACTTGCATGAACGCAAAGAATCACATCTACACCAACCGTCATCAAGGAAAACAATAATAAAATACCCTTTCTTCCTCCAATAGCTGACAAGAGGTCGGATACATTTAGTGAATATATACGGAGCTGTCGATAGACCAAACGGCAAAACCTGGAAAGAAAAGTATTTAACTACCTTTCTGATCTCCCAACTAAAGCTTAGATATTTACAATGTTCCTTAAAAATATCAAAATGATGGTATCCAGACTTAAGGTCAAAACTGAACATAAAGTCACCTTGTTGGAAAAATATAAGAGCAATATTCCAATCCTCAAACTTGACCTTTTGTTTCCACAAGAATTGGTTTACATACCTAAGATCCAAAATAAGTCTTAGCTTACCAGAGCTCTGAACTGAAACTGATAAGGGATTCACTACACAAGGTTTAGTTTTACATTCTACAATAAGGTTCTTAGCCAAAAGTTCATTCACAGCTTCCAAAACAAAATCATTATACTTAATTGCAGATTTATTGTTCTTGAAACAAGCTGAAGGTGGTGTATTCACAAAAGGTAATTTGTACCCTTCACAAACAATACTAACAATCTCTGGTTCCGCACCAATAGCACACCAAAATTCAACAGATGCTTTGAGCCTTCCTTTTACTAATGGCTCTGAAATTCCTTGTTCATATTCATGAAAATTATTAATAAAAAACTCAGGATCGTACCTATCTGGTTGGTTTCTGTCCAGTTTTTTAGGCAACACCTCCACTTTGCTTAAATCCGGGGCTACTACTGCATGGTTCCACCATCATCGCGTCTGCATCCGTACTAATTAGATTTGTGGTAGGAAAATTGGGAATATCCGAGGCTGATACACTAGGGCCAGCATGTCTCATCTTACGAAAATCTCTGGGTTCTGTGCATAAAATTAGTGAAACCACAATTTTAAATCACCACAACATCTAAATCTCTTTATTATGTAGGCGACAATGGAATCTCAGTATAGTCGATCACCATTTTCATTCGAGAACATGAGATTTGCAAAATTCACAATCCTATCTTTCCTCTCATGCCTCACTCTTTCATAGACTGCCTACCGATATCGTGATATTACATTATATCATCCCTTTACTCATTTACTAAACATAAGCAATTGGATAAAATTTTAACCAATTCATATAACAAGTGAACGTTATACAACCTATCACTTCATTCTGTTCCAAATTTATAAAACCAATAACAATTCTGTAAACCTTTTATTTGTATAAAAGGGGTATCATAATACTGCAAATATAGCCAATACTCGAAACCGATAATATTTACCTTTATTCTGCTCTCCAACGTTAATTCCATTACTGGCCGTCTTTCGACAACTTGGGGCTATAACCAGGGCAATTTCGTCTCCAATGACCCGTCTTCCCACATGCGAAGCAGAAATCAGATGACTTGGGGCCTGACTGATAGGAGGGATTGAATGGTCTCGTGTAAGGGGTATTATGGCGGATTGGGCCACGAAAATTATTAGCATAACTGGGCATATAAGCCGGATTGGCAGGAGATGCCATCGGTCTCCTCGCCTGATAAGGCTTGGGTTTAGGAACAGATTTGAGACCGGTCTTCTTCTTCCTGGCTGCTGCCCTGGCTTGGGCAGAACGGATCTTTTTATCATCTTCACTATCCTCTGCTAAATCATCCGCCAGATACTCATCAACCGCCAACCACCCCGCTTCAGACTTATCTGCAAGCTTGACCAACTTGTTCCTTTGCCTTAGATCTTCTTCAGCTTTCTTAAGGATTGGAGCAGCACTGCTCCCCAAAGGAAGTGATTTCTTGGCTTCCTGTAAGTGATCTAAAATGGAGCAATTAAAGTTTACCTGCTCCTCATTCCCCTTGAACCTGAACTGTATTTTCTTTGCTTTGAGCTTTTGTATGTCAAAAGAAGCCTTTTCGTTTGCCTTCTTTTGCGATTCAAGTTGGTTATCAACATAACTATGGATTCCGCCAATCGCTTGCGTTAAAGCCCCTGCTACGGCCACATTTATCGCATTAGTCAGAGCATCTAAAGATACAGGCTCACCTTCTTGTCCTCTGATTAATGGCTGCTCAATATTGCCTGAAACACCTTCCATTACGATCCGACTCTAACACCACACAAGAAAACACTATTTAACACAATTCCTTGCTGGAGCAAAATCGGGTGGTCCGCACTGCCTCGTTAGATAGCAGTCAATGACCAACGCCCTACTCTTATTCAACCTTCCCGCCACGCAACTCTTGCATACATTATGCAAAGTGGGGTCAAAGCTCCGATGGAAAATGTCATTACAGCACAGACCTCTGTAATACTCCGGTGCAGTTTTGTACTGGTATTCACGTTTGCATATGGACGCGGCGTAACTTCGGCAGAATTATGGTTCACGGCATTTTTGCCTAACTCTATGATACGTGCTGAATCTATGCCATTACAAATTGCCAGATTGTAGTGAAACTAACTCGACTTACATGTGCCGAAATAAATTGAATCACACGAAACAATTAACTATTTGTTGAGATATACCCTTACATTTAGGTCTTATAATCTATTTTCTTACTTAAGAACGTAACTTAGGCCAATATTGTAAAATCAAGAATTTAAGGCTGAAAATCTCCTTAAAATTGCACATATTATGCCTCAACATGTGTTTCTACTACAAATCTGAAAATGTGGATCGTTTTGTTGATAATTATTTTAAAGAAATACATTGGCTAATATGCCCAAATTGAAATAGTACAGGGCCACTTGGGTTGTATGCAGTCATATTGGCCTATTCTTGTATCAATTGACAAAATGTGTATTATAATGTTCTCATCAGGCTAGTAGCTCCATGTTGTCATCGAACAGCTGATTCCAGTAGACCGGCAACCGCATAAGGGTTCACGCGTTAAATGCCGGTACCGGCTCCGCCCCTTACATAAAGTCAGTTATCTCATTGGTCAGAGCTCGTCGCGGGCTTGGTATACCACGCCCCCTGCTCGGGCCTTGTTACAAATCGTGAGTAGTAATCGTGTGCGAGATAAATTAGACAAGGTAGTTGAATTATGATTACGATAAATGTTTGACTGTTTCCCTCTTTATCATTCTATAGTATTGAGAAAAAGTTAAAATGTTGAATTCAATAACTACTTGTGGAATTATGACAACAATAAATCATCACTGTACGGCCGCATGCTACACCTGTCTCGCAAGTATAGTACACGGGGGTGTACTCCCTATTACACATGTCGTTCACTATAATTGTGTTTTGAAGCGAGCATCAGGTTTATACATCTTCCATAAAACGGAATCACCAACTGATTTTTAGATGAAATTCAATATTACCACCGACATGAAGACTTTTCTTAATATTGATAGAGCTTTCAAAAGGGGAACTGCTGATCGTGAGGAAATAAGACAAATATTTTTCCCAATCGTTATTTTGTTCTATGAAAACTGTAGGCCTAATAAGTGATAAGTGATAAGTGATAAGTGATTGCCTAACCAGATTGTGTAAAGTAATCCTTACGTCGCTTCTTCGCAAGTTTAGTGAATGCCGAATGAATGTGACAGAATCCACTTGCCAATGTTGTGTACCAGTATACCATTGTATTTACATGAAATAAATTTTGACGAATTTAATGAAATGAAAAACATATCGCTTCTTTATTTCTTACTTCTTCCGTTCCTTTTCTTTAGTACTATTATTTTCACATTTATGCCAACCATCTCTTATTTCAATTCCGAGGACTTATTATGGTAATGAGGATTAATGCCTACCAAACTCCAATTAAGGGAACTAGCGCATCGAATTGGTTTCGAACCCAGGATCGACCTCCCGGTTACGAGGCCACTGCTCTACCACTGAGCCATCGCTCCTTCCTCATGACTGGGAAATATTTTCTACCGATATGTTTTCTATGCTTTCAAACATTTCAAACTCTTTCTGCAATCTTGGATTCGGAAATAAATATCGCGTCCGCACCATCCGATTAGAACATAGCAGTAATACCCCCCGGTTGCGCCGCGATACAAGCTTCAGTGCTTGTGATGCGGTTTTTTAAAGGGTAATGTATGCAAGCATTACTTGCGAGATAATGCTCTTTTGAGTAATACGTAGAGTCCACTATACTCGTCTGAGTCATTCTGTCGAGGGATGCGTCTCGAGCCCAGATTCCCATATTCATGATTATAAAATGGCTCTAGTATTTTAAGCATCGTGATTGGTCAATACGCGTCACATGACATTGACAAATTTTTGATGCAAGCACGATTTTGCCGAAATGAGTGCAGAAAAAGCGCAGTAAAAAGTTATATTGCACGGTGCGTACGCGTGACCATGGAGATCCAGTGCGCGCGCGTACGTGTAGTACGCGCTCCCTCGAGTGCATTGCAATTATTGTAGGCTACGCGTAGCTAATATTGTACGCTCCATCATGATCCCCAGCGCAACGTACGCGTAGCTTAGCTCTAGCTAGCTAGCTAGACTAGATCTAGAGCGGGGTATTATTAAAAAGCAAATTTTTATTTTATTTTTGCCTTGGATTTAGAGGCCTGTTTTGACTTTTGGATTTTATAATGAAGCCAGGAATTTCAGCTGTCTGATGTAGACTCGTCTCTAGACCCACTCACTGCTTGGATTTTATTTGTAATCAAGGCAATGAATCCCTTTGACTTTTTGGTAAGCCTGCAAGGTCTACTCTTAGTCTAGAACCAACATAACTCTAGATCTAGATCGAACTCTCGTACGTACGTAGACTCTAACTTAAGATCTAAAGTTTCGTTTGTTGCTATATTTGTGTCGCTATTTTATAAAACAAATAACGCACTTGACCCTGTTGTGCGAAACGTAAATGCAGTGTACGCTCGGTTTCTTCAGATGGTGCGCACTGTAAACTCGCCGCAAGCGGCTCGTTCACAGAGCGGCACCAATCTAAAGAAACCTCGCGTGTACTGCATTCACCGCTATTGCACTCTGGGACGTGCGTTATTTGTATAATATTCATTACGCAGGGTCGGGGAAAGTCTCGATTCTCTATGTGATCGAGGTGGGAACTATGCTGCTATCCGCGCGCTATACACGGCCGGCGGAGATCGCAGATTCATGCACGACGCGACATCGACACTACTCAAGTGAGAAGATTTAGTTCACGGAGAATGGGTGAGTAGAATCTAGGCCTAATTATAAGTAGATTAGTAATTAATTTTAAAAAAGCTGTAATTCATGATCGACGGTAATTTCTTTACATTATGAGACTGTTCTCAACAGATTTTTGGGGAAAAGGCTAGGAAAATATTTCTCTTGAAATCGCACTTTGATTTTCATCGTCGTGAAGTAGTTTGACTGCGGTTTGCCGTCATGTCACCCTAGTACTCCAGTTAGAGCCCCGGGGTTCCGGCAGGCACACCCCGGGGAATTTCGGTGCTCATCTGCATTAAGATAAAACTTTCTAATCGGGTTTTATTCCAAATTTGATCGTCATCGTGAATCTAATTCACCAATCATCGATTGAATTTAAATCTAGATTTAACGTTACACCTTTAAATAAATCCGTTCGCTCAGTTGCATCATTGACATTGGTGCGTGTCAACATTTAGAGCAAAATTGTTTGTGACCATGGATAATCAAACAACTCCAAACCCTATTTCATTTAGATGTAAACCTATTATTACAAATATTCAATAAACAAAAACAAACTAGGATTCATTTATTTAATGTTTAGATGCTGTGTGTGTCCAGCGTGCTTGTCAAGTTGTCATTTTCTACTCATATCTAGACTAGTCTAGATTTAGATCTAGACCTATTAAAGATTTTTTTCTCCATAGTGTGCAGTTCATTTGATAAATCTATTTTTGTTGGACGTTGTATAATTAGAGGAGACCCCTAGGCTAGTCGACAATTATGTTTACTTATACGGTATGTAGTCCACCTCTTCTTGTTATAATAAACTAATTCTACTTAGTATACTAGGTCTACTTCGTGTTCATACTATATGCAGAGGCGGCGCTCCAGGGGGGCACAGTGCCCTCCCACTTTTTCAAGTACCCTAAAAGTGCCCCTTATACATTGAAAAGTGCCCCTTTTTACACAGGAAAAGTGCCCCTTTTACATTGACAAGTGCCCCTATTCATTTTTAAAAGTGCCCCTTTTACTTTAACAAGTGCCCCTTCCCCTTTTAATAACTACCCCTTTTTAACTTGGATAAGCGCACCTTATATTTTCACATGTGCCCCCTTTCCTTTTAAATAAGTGCCCCTTTTTCTCATTTTAAAAAAGAGCCCCTCTCCCTTCTCATAAATGCCCCTTTTCATCCATGAAAATAGTTCCTTTTCATTCTCATAAGTGCCCCTTTTCATCTCTTGTAAATAACCCTATTCAATTCTGAGAGATACTCGTTTTACTTTGACAAGTGCCCCTTCCCCTCCTGATAAGTGCTCTTTTCATCTCTTATAAATGCCCCTTTTATTTTGACACGTCTCCATTTTCCTTCCTAATAAATGCTCTTTTTCCTTAAGTGCCCCTTCCCCTTCTCATAATTACCACTTTCGTCTTTGATAAGTGCCCCGTTTATTTTAACATGTGCCTCTTTTTCTTTTTAATAAGAGCCACTTCCCCTTCTCATTACCCTTTTAACAATGATGTGCCTAATAAAGAACCTACCGTATCCCTTTTTCATAAATGCCCCTTTTCACTTCTTATAAATGCCCCCTATCAAAATTTGATGGGTGCCTCTTTTTGTAGGTTTAAGAAGTGCCCCATTTTCACCCCTGATAATTTGCTCCTTTCGATAAGTGTCCCCTTTTCCTCTCATCATTAAACGTGCCCCTAATTTCAAGCGACTAAAAGCAATTTCCCCAAAAGCTTGCTCGTAGTTATAGATGTTATAATTATGTTACTTATGAAAGATCTTGTCAGTCTTCCGTTATGAGAATGTGCTTATAACCCCATCAGGATTGGGTTTTTTCTCTTTATAGGATGTAATTTTTCGCACTGCGACCTCACAAATCTTTACAAAAATTCTCGCTCGCAAATGAATTTTAGACCATCACACCAAACTGCAAAGTATGATACTTAAGCAATATTGAAATCATCCCCGATAATGTAATCACAATATAGGGTATATACCAATGTCTAAAAAATTGTATATTTTCCCTTTGAAGGTGCCTTTTTTCCAAAAAGTGCCCTTTTTTGTTGGTGCCCCCCCCCCCCACTTTGGAAGTCGCTCCGCCGCCTCTGACTATAGTCCATAGAAACCATTGTTTGAGGCACAAGTTAAATCTTCCATTTAGTTTTACTTTGTACTATGGCTCATTAAATAGGAATGTTGATTTACACACCATATTAAAATTAAGGCCAACCATGACATAAAATATAGCTATTAATTTGTATTATGCTAGATCTATTTTATTTTGTTAAGGAGAAAGAGATTGCCTTGATTGTCGTATTGATTTTTTTCTTATTTTTGTTCCAAAAGATTGAAACTGAAGAGCTGGAAGGAGGACATTACAATATCTCTTATATTTGCAAGATGAATGCTTTGGAGCCCGTCATAGAGTTTCGGAGCCCGCTTTAGCTGTACGTACATGTAGATCAATACAGGTTTTAAGCCTGGCGATTCGAAGTATTTTAGAGGTATTTTGTACTACGGTATATACATTAATCTCAGAACACTATATAATTTATATAACATCACTTACCTCCTTTTTCTCTTTTCATCATTTCTATGATTATTTTAATAGTTAATCATTATAACTATAGAGAGTAGAACCTATATAGGAGCCTGATATAATATTATATAGCGTTCATTTATTTCTATACACGGGCTCAAAGGTCAATTGGGTAAGAAAGAAATATCTTTCCATAGACCTTCATTACTGTTCTTCACAGCTAAAAGACAATTTGAACCCTCGGTCCTTTCCTCCTCCTCAAACTTTGGGTATTTTAGGTGATACTGATAATGAATTGCCTGTCATAGAGTTAGGCGTTCTGCTGACGTTCGTAACCGTAATTGTGCGTTATGCACAGAGTTAGGCGTTCTGCCAGAGATCGAGATGTACAGTTCGTAATCGTAACTCTGCTGATCATTGAGTTAGCTGTATGGGAGCAGGCGCTCGCGCGCTCGATCGCACGTAAGCTCATGAATGTTAATGAAAGAATCTTGGAGCCCATATCATGATAATACGGAACTTTAAACTGTAAAATCTACGTTAAAAAACTAGCTAGCCGAGCACACGATCATTCAACACAACTGATTGCTGATTGTCTCGACACAGTGTTCATAAAAATGGGTAGTATGAAGAGCAAGCAAAATTCGAATGTCCAACGAGTGGAAATTGCTGATAGATTTCCGCCCAAGATGAAGACCACGTCGGGTGCGTATTTTAATTTAGTTTGTCTAACTCGGTCCCATTCGTACGATGTGATGTAGGTCTAGTCTAGATCTAGAGTCTACTGCCACTGAGTACTGACTTGGCCAAATAACCAAGGTTTTATCTCTTTTTGGGAAAAATGAGATTTTCATAGAAATGTTTTGTAGAGTCTACACAAATCAAGAAAATTAGCAATTTTCGGGCTGACATGCAAAGACAAAAAGTCGTGTGACTTCGTAATGGTAGTCGGTAGATAGGATTAGGAGCAAGCCATCACTAGAGTCTAAGTTAGATCCTGGCCTGGCCCTGGCTGCAGGCTGTGTAGTAGACCGAATTTTCCGTCTCTTTCGTTCGTTAGCCTCTTATTGGGGTAGGGTCGGCCGGCTCTCTCTTTAGAGACGGAAACCGTCTATACACATTCCCGTGATAACGCCACGGCCATTTCAAGTCGTAGGGTTATGCTCCCAAAATCCCCCAAAATGTCATTTTACCTCATGCATTGATTATTTAAAATTAGGAGAAGGTTATACTACCTCGGTTCCACTTACCAACTTGACTGAAATAATCCGTTTAATGGTCCCTTTTAAGGAAATTATGGGTCAAAATCGACATCCATGTTGAAAATCTTGCAAGCCGTGTTAAACTCTCGCTGCCGAAGTCATCGAAATCAATCTCATCCCTTCTAGTCTACGCCGAAGGCAAAATGATTATGAAGGAAAAACTGTGATAACGCCATTACGAACGTGTAGATGGCGCACAGTTTTTCCTAGACTAGAAGAGATGAGAAGGGATTTTGATGACTCCGGCAGCGAGAGTTTAACACGGCTTGCAAGATTTTCAACATGGATGTCGATTTTGACCCATAATTTCCTTAAAAGGGACCATTAAACGGATTATTTCAGTCAAGTTGGTAAGTGGAACCGAGGTAGTATAACCTTCTCCTAATTTTAAATAATCAATGCATGAGGTAAAATGACATTTTGGGGGATTTTGGGGGCATAACCCTACGACTTGAAATGGCCGTGGCGTTATCACGGGAATGTGTATAGACGGTTTCCGTCTCTAAAGAGAGAGCCGGCCGACCCTACCCCAATAAGAGGCTAACGAACGAAAGAGACGGAAAATTCGGTCTAGCTGTGTAGTAGACTAAACTAAAAGTAGGGAGACCAATGCCCGGGCGTAAGGCTTCTAGTTCTACGCCTACGATTTGTGTGCTCGTCGTCCAAGTCAGAAAATTGCCTGAAAGAAAAAAACAAAATCAAAATATCTAGATCTAGACTCTATTGAATAAAATATAGATCTAGGGTAGCGCGCCCAGTATTCGGTCCATTCCCAGTATTCGGTCAGACAGCCGTTTCAACAGCTGTAACAATTTTAAAAATAATTAATGAGCCGCGAAACTTGCACAAACTAGGCAGCTGATCAACTTTTCTTAACTCTCAAAATTAAATCAAATATAGGGCCCCGGTAAGATCTCCAACTTAGCTCGAAATTGGTGTCGCACAACTTTCTGCACTTCCGCGTTCTGTTAGCACATGCGCTTACATGCATAGCCATATGTAGAAGTCTATTGCGAAACAACTACGTGTGCTGTCGCAATGAGTTTAGTATGTGTGTGAAGAGAATCACTTCCGTGTTCACTCCATCGCAGCGAATTTGCAAATGACCCACTTGCCGATGTGCAAGAGGTATTTATACGATACCCTTGCCATGCGGTATCGCTCGTCCAGTATTCGGTCAAACATTGACAATCATAGACCGAAAGCTTCAGTCTCTATAATCGTCGGTTGTTCCACTGAGACTACGTCTGGCTCCACTAGACCTCCGGTTATAGAGACTGAATGACCGCCTATGCCATCGTATGTTGAACATATCACGGCTAGATTTTAGCCGTTAGGCCCCTCCAGACCTTCATTTCTAAGGAGCGCGATCGCGCCGGCGCTCCTACAGCGCTCCTAAAAAATAATCAGGAGAGTTGTTTACAGCGCTCCTTGGTTTCAATGTTTTCCTTCAGTTCAAAATCCCGTTTAGGGTGCATGTTTGTGGCCGATGTAAGCTGGTGTATTCAACTATGTTCGCTGCTACCAAATTCTATGTAAAAGCAAAACAAATAAGGAGCAGCGAAAGATTGGCTGAGCAGCGCGCATACCTTGCAGCTGCATGCGATATGACTAACAGGACTTCATCGCGGACCAGCCCGGCGGTCCCGGCGCCGTGATGTGTGAGCGGCCGCCGGAGTTGAAGATAGTCGAGTCGCGCAGTGGAACATCGAAGGACCATTTCGGCGAAACCAATGCGTGGATATTGACACGGAATGGCGGGAAATCAGCAAAAGAAGACCAAGAAATGTTCACAGAAGTACTATAAGACTGTATCCAGTACCTGTGTATTCGAAAGTCTGAAAGAGAAATTCATCTTGCATTTATTTTCAGCTGCATGCGATATGCCTACTGTGATTTCACTGCGGACTAGGCCGGCGGTCCCGGCCGTGCGATGTGTGAGCGGACGCTGGAGTTGAAGATAGTCAAGTCGCGAGGTGGAACATCGAAGGACGATTCAAAGTTCCAAACAATGCATGGATATTGACAAGGAATAGCGAAATCAGCAAAAGAAGACCAAGAAATGGTCTCAGAAGTATAAGACCGAGTACAGTATCCAGTAGGCAGTAGACCTGCTGTAGATCTATTTTGAAGTCTGAATAAGGTATTCATCATGCATTTTCAGACCTTCATTTCTAAGGAGCGCGATTTAAACTTTGAATTGAAAACATTTGAAAATTGAAATAGTTAAGCTGAATTAAATAAATTGACTGGATGATGATCAGATTGACAGATTTTGACTATTAAGTTGAAGTTGAAATGTTAGTGATATTGGATTCAATTGTTGACATTTTTACATGGTGCTGACAAGAACAGTGAATGTGATTGAAAATTGAAGAGTTAAATATTTCGTTCGTCGTTTAAATTGTTTGACATTGTTTAACGTTGTTCCAAAAACTGAACTGTTAATTTACAGGGTGACTGTGAGGCAGACTGAAGTTACTTAAGTTGAACATGAATGGTAATAACCAGCAGTATAATCACCTCCTCAAAATTAAGATGAAATAATTGACCTCTAAGTCTAAGCTAAAGTAGAGTGGACCAAGCAAACTGAGTTGCAAATTCAGTTGATTATGATGATGATAATTGAGTGTACTGCAGTAACTTGAAACTTCAATAAATGAAACAACACAGTTGTCAGTCAGTTAACACTTGTTTGATATGTATTTTATTACAGCATTTTGAACCCACACACAATAATACAAGGTAAAAACATCAATTTTCAAATTGAGCTCCTCACTCTTTCCAGGAGAGTTATTTGAGGAGCTCAATTTGAGCTCCTTGGCAAAACAAGGAGTGGGATTAATAGAGCTCCACCAAATTCTAGAAATGAAGGTCTGCCCCTCCCACAAACATGACAAACTTGCCACGGCCATTTCAGGTCGTATTGTTATGCCCCCAAAATCCCCCAAAATGTCATTTTACCTCGTGCATATCCAATTGTAAATTAGGCCTAGGCTATAATACATCGGTTCCACTTACTAACTTGATTGAAATAATCCGTTTAATGGTCCCTTTTAAGGAAATTATGGGTCAAAATCGACATCCATGTTGAAAATCTTGCAAGCCGTGTTAAACTCTCGCTGCCGGAGTCATCTAAATCAATCTCATCCCTTCTAGTCTACGCCGAAGGCAAAATGATTATGAAGGAAAAACTGTGCGCCATCTACACGTTCGTAATGGCGTTATCTCAGTGGAACAACCGACGATTATAGAGACTGAAGCTTTCGGTCTATGACAATCAGTGCTTTATCGCGCAATTGTGTGAAAATAGTGCGCAAATACGCTACGCTCCTTGGCAACGGAGATACCACGCACAAATCCCGTGACCAAATTCTATTCGGCGCGACCTAATTCTGGGCAGAAAAATGCTCCCGTCTTCTTTCAGAAATATTTTTCTTATCATTCTTTATTTTTAAGTATTTTAACTATCAAATCCTCTTAGAGGAATAATTTTCTTTTCTTTTGATGGGTAGATTGCCAAATAAAAGAGGTAAAAATTCAAAATATTAGCGATTTCCCCTTAAGTGACTGAATACCGGCGCTCTACCCTACCTCGTGTCCATTTTTTAATATCAATATTGAACTTTGCAAAAGTATTGTTTATTTTCCTTTATATACCAGATTTCAGCAAGTTGGAAACGATGGAAATCCTCCATCCCAACATCACTGAGGACACTTGTACGGTGGGTACGACAGGCTGCTGTCAACATGACGATGAGCCACTCCCACATTCTCGCAATTCCCCAAACAAAGGTAAAGTCAGACTTACACCATACCGGTACACACTCTACCACGTACATGTAATTATTTTACCCATTGAATTTCGTCATCATTTCCAATTGCCAAAGTGTCATTGATACCATTTAAAAAATAAATTATTATCTAAGAATCTAATAACAGTATTTCACAGTCACCGTTTAGTAATTTCCCAAGACTAAAAGTGAAGAAACAATCTTTAAATAAAATAAAATGGAAAGGTCTCCTATTGATTCTTTCCCAGGGTAGCTAGGGACACTGATTTTCCGTTTAAAAAAATGGCTTTTTCTGTTTCAGAAAATCTGGAATTCCGTGAAATTCCGCTTTGCCATTGATAACCACTCAAAAACATACTGACGGGACTGGATAAACTTGATGCAAAATACTAGTGAAAATATACGAAAAATTACCAAATGTTTAGATTTACCAACTTCAAATTCTAACTTAGACAAGCAGACAAAGTTAGCGGACTGTGTCAGAACACGACATATTCCTGACGTAACGATACAGTTACAGGCTGAGTAGTACCGACGTCAACGAAAACATTTCAGTACTGGCTGTCATGTCAGCGATCGATCGTTTTTTAGACGCACATGCCAGCCCCTTTTTCGAACTTTACAACAGCGTGTGTACAATCTCGCCGCACTTAGCGCCCGCTGCTGCTGGTGTGTGTTCCTAGTATTACGTCTACGTAATACTAGGCGCCTAGCTGGCATAATAGGATCGATTCGCTGCTATTTGTACCGTGTTTTGTGTCACGATCTCTATTGGTCCAGCGAAACAAAATGGCAGCGCCCTGTCTCCTAAGAATCTGACGAATATTGCTAAATATTCTGAGTTATTAACCATGATTTTAGGGCCGATATTTTTTTGCTTCTTGAAAAATGAAAAGTTTTGAGGTGAAAGGGGTTTTCCGCGACTTTCCGTTTCAAATGGTCATTTCCGTGAATTCCGTCCGTTTTCCGTGATCGCGGAAAATCAGTGTCCCTAGGTAGCCACCTCAGTATTAATAATGCTTTTCATGTGGGTCCTGCAATTCCTATTATCCCAGCCATTGCCTGGTACCTCTTTACAGCAATGTAGAGAGTGGCAAATGTGGATTAACATCTTACCCCAAGACATTGAGTGCTTTTGGTTAGGGATTCATATACCTACATGTACGTTGTATATTTGAAAACAAAACAAAAAACAAGAACTAAATAGGGACTACACGCACATGTGGCATAAAAATCTGTCCCAATTTTTATGATGTTACATGCCATATTTAAAATTTTAAGGCATTTGAAGAGTCATGCTTTTCAGGGAACATTTTTTATGTGATGTTGTTCCACACTTGCGTAATACAATAATAACACTCACAAATTATTTTTTCACCTCTTCCCAGAACTCAACCTCCCCTTTAAACAGGAATTACAGGAGCCCTTTGATATTTTTGTGTCCAAAATTTCAGTGAGAAAATCACATCCCCAGTAAACATGTACAGTGCCCAAAGACCTGTGCATTTAGTGATACAGGCAAGTGTGGATAAAAATAGGCAGAGTGTATGCACATGTGGGCGCTGTTTACTCTTTGTTCGTTCTATCCCCTTAAAATCTTACACAATTCAAACGCCTGGGTATGGCTTATACCAGTAGAAAGTGGATGATTTTCACTCCCTTCAAGACAAAGATGGTAGACTCCTCCAAGGTTAAATTAATTTTTTCTGTAAAAATATCGCTCGTTTGCTAACAGGGGATATCCCTGGTTCGAGGTGTATCCCCTCTTGGAAGGTTTGTGTATATATATATTACTAATATATAAATATATATCCCTGTTTTAAACCTCTATACAAGAGTGCAAACACATACACACAATTGACACAAACACATACAAGCCATACGTAAAGGAAGCTGTGTTTGCACTTTAAATGTCTTTAAAAAAATCAGTACCATAATACGCATCAATGGTTTCAAAGTACTACTGTTTACGTACCTTGTGTCTATTTTTGAATATCAAGATTGAACTTTGAAAAAGTATTGTTTCTTTCACTTTATACATGTATGCCAGATTACAGCAAACCAGAGACGTTGAAAAATCTCCTTCCAAACATCACTGAGGACACTTGTACGGTGGGTACGACAGGCTGCTGTCAACATGATGATGAGCCACTCCAACATTCTTGCAATTCCCCAAACAAAGGTAAAGTCAGACTTACACCATACCGGTACACACTCTACCATGTACATGTAATTATTTTACCCATTGAATTTCATCATCATTTCCAATCGACAAAGTGTCATTGATACCAAATAAAAAAGAAATTATTATCTAAGAATCTAATAACACTATTTCACAGTCACCGTTTTGTAATTTCCGAAGACTAAAAGAAACAATCTTTAGAAAAAATAAAATGGAAAGGTCTCCTGTTGATTCTTTCCCAGCCCAGGTAGCTAGGGACACTGATTTTCTGTTTTAAAAAATGGCTTTTTCCGTTTCAGAAAATCTGGAATTCCGTGAAATTCCGTTTTGCCACTGATAACCACTCAAAAACATACTGACGGGACTGGATAAACTTGATGCAAAATACTAGTGAAAATATACGAAAAATTACCAAATGTTTAGATTTACCAACTTCAAATTCTAACTTAGACAAGCAGACTAAAGTTAGCGGAATGTGTCAGAACACGACATATTCCTGACGGAACGATACAGATACAGGCTGAGTAGTACCGACGTCAACGAAAACATTTCAGTCTTGGCTGTCATGTCAGCGATCGATCGATTTTAGACGCACATGCCAGCCCCTTTTTCAAACTTTACAACAGCGTGTGTACAATCTCGCCGCACTTAGCGCCCGCTGCTGGCGTGTGTGTGCCTAGTATTACGTCTACGTAATATTAGGCGCCTAGCTGGCATGATAGGATCGATTCGCTGCTATTTGTACCGTGTTTTGTGTCACGATCTCTATTAGTCCAGCGAAACAAAATGGCAGGGCCCTGTCTCCTAAGAATCTGACGAATATTGCTAAATATTCTGAGTTATTAACCATGATTTTAGTCCCGATATTTTTTCACTGCATAACAAATCACAAAAATAGTGTAAGTTTTACGATTTTCTTCTTGAAAAATGTAAAGTTTTGAGGTGAAAGGGGTTTTCCGCGACTTTCTGTTCGAAATTGCATTTTCTGTTTAAAATGGTCATTTACGTGAATTCCGTCCGTTTTTCGTGATCGCAGAAAATCAGTGTCCCTAGGTAGTCACCTCAGTATTAATAATGCTTTCCATGTGGGTCCTGCAATTCCTATTATCCCAGCCATTGCCTGGTACCTCTTTACAGCAATGTAGAGAGTGGCAAATGTGGATTAACATCTTACCCAAAGACATTGAGTGCTTTTGATTAGGGATTCATATACCTACATGTACATTGTATATTTGAAAACAAAATAAAAAACAAGAACGAAATAGGGACTACACGCACATGTGGCATAAAAATCTGTCCCATTTTTTATGTTACATGCCATATTTAAAATTTTAAGGCATTTGAAGAGCCATGCTTTTCAGGGAACATTTTTTATCTGATGTTGTTCCACACTTGCATAATACAATAATAACACTCACACATTATTTTTCACCTCTTCCCAGAACTGAACCTTCCCTTTAAACAGGAAATACAGGAGCCCTTTGATATTTTTGTGTCCAAAATTTCAGTGAGAAAATCACATCCCCAGTAAACATGTACAGTGCCCAAAGACCTGTGCATTTAGTGATACAGGCAAGTGTGGATAAAAATAGGCAGAGTGTATGCACATGTGGGCGCTGTTTACTCTTTGTTCATTCTATCCCCTTAAAATCTTACACAATTCAAACGCCTGGGTATGGCTTATACCAGTAGAAAGTGGATGATTTTCACTCCCTTCAAGACAAAGATGGTAGACTCCTCCAAGGTTAAATTAATTTTTTCTGTAAAAATATCGCTCGTTTGTTAACAGGGGATATCCCTGGTTCGAGGTGTATCCCCTCTTGGAAGGTTTGTGTATGTATATATTATTAATATATAAATATATCCCTGTTTCAAACCTATACAAGAGTGCAAACACATACACACAGTTGACACAAACACATACAAGCCATACCTAAAGGAAGCTGTGTTTCCACTTTAAATGTCTTTAAAAAAATCAGTACCATAATACGCATCAATGGTACTACTGTTTACGTACCTTGTGTCTATTTTTGAATATCAAGATTGAACTTTGAAAAAGTATTGTTTCTTTCACTTTATACATGTATGCCAGATTACAGCAAACCAGAGACGTTGAAAAACCTGCTTCCCAACATCACTGAGGACACTTGTACGGTGGGTACGAGAGGCTGCTGTCAACATGATTCCACTTTAAATGTCTTTAAAAAAATCAGTACCATAATACGCATCAATGGTACTACTGTTTACGTACCTTGTGTCTATTTTTGAATATCAAGATTGAACTTTGAAAAAGTATTGTTTCTTTCACTTTATACATGTATGCCAGATTACAGCAAACCAGAGACGTTGAAAAACCTGCTTCCCAACATCACTGAGGACACTTGTACGGTGGGTACGAGAGGCTGCTGTCAACATGATGATGAGCCACTCCCACATTCTCGCAATTCCCCAATCAAAGGTAAAGTCAGACTGACACTATACACACTCTACCACGTACATGTAATCATTTTACCCATTGAATTTCATCATCATTTCCAATTGACAAAGTGTCATTGATAACCATTTTTTTTCCCTTCAATTATTTAATAATTTAAGAACAGTATTTTACAGTCACCGTTTGGTAATTTCCGAAGACTAAAAGTGAAGAAACAATCTTTAGAAAAAATAAGATAGAAAGGTCTCCTATTGATTTTTTCCCAGAGTAGCCACCTCAGTATTAATAATGCTTTTCATGTGGGTCCTGCAAATTTTTATTATCCTAGCCATTGTCTGGTACCCCTTTACAGCAATGTAGACAGTGGCAAATGTGTATTAACGGCTTACCTAAGGACATTAGTGCCGGGTTAGGATTCAAATCCTCAAATTTTGAATTGAGAATGCTTTAATATTAACAACTATACCACGACCTCTACATGTTAACCTTTTTACCAGACTTATCAATGTGTTTATGATCTTGAAATGGGGTGAACAATGTCTTCTTAAAACTGAACATTCTATTTCTTTGAGGAGACCGGACCCCCCCCCCTTTTTTTTAGTTGCAATATGAATATATATTGTCAACATCACCTTTATCAGGGTATTTGAGTAGCGCAATGTCCGTGATTAATTGACATTTCAATATAAAAATAAATAGCTATATTGTTCCCCTTGATGCAGTTAACGACCAATTGGAGGATCGAAAGAGATCAGAAAATTTCTTCCCTGGGAATCTGCAGAGGTCTGGAGGGTCTGCAGATTTGCAGAGACGGGATAAAGGTTTGAAAAGATCCAAGACTTTCAATTCTGAGGGTCTGCAGACACCAGACGAGCTCTACTCTCACAGTTTCAATGACTCGACCCATCACCCCTTTGAGGGAAGACGAGGAATCAATCCTGTCATTCAGACTGCTATATATCCAGGCACTGTACTCATTCTTCAAATTTCGATGGCATTGAAAATCGCTCTGAAATATCGCCATGTTGTCATTCTCATGGCTTTTCTAACCCCTGCCGCCTGTACAGGTAAACTTTCAAAATTGACATCCATAAAAGGTTTCAAAAAGGGATGTGAAAGTAAAAGCAGCGCTTTATCAATAATGTAAGTTTAACACGAAATATATATGTATAACGAACCCAAGCAGATGTTGACCTATTTTCTTTTCTAATATTCATTTATGTGAATATCTGGGGGACAACCTTTGCTAGTCTTTATCCCAAAGGCATGTCTTATTTCTTCAGATTGAAATAGAATAAATATTAAGACCTGGAAAACGTCGATGGAACACTTTTACACTACACTGACATGTAGGCCAGACGCTTTTTTTCTGATATGCCGACAGGAGATACGGGACGATGAAAGTAAAAGAAAAATATATATATATAACAAATTTATTCTGAAAATACTTTATCATCATATGGTGAAAGATAACATGTTTCCGACTACAATTTCAAAAATATCTTGTATTGAATTGTTCAGATCATGTAGAGAATGACTTTTATTTCCATTTTTAAATGCTGTCTATTTACACTGAAAACTTAGTTATGATTCACTCAAGTAGTTAAGTCGTGTACAAAACAATACTAATACAAATTCATTATTCTGCATGAT
The DNA here is from genome assembly GCA_035222895.1 of Strongylocentrotus droebachiensis. NCBI lineage: Eukaryota > Metazoa > Echinodermata > Echinoidea > Camarodonta > Strongylocentrotidae > Strongylocentrotus > Strongylocentrotus droebachiensis. Next base: position 35,809 of record JAVYIG010009630.1, on the reverse strand, counting down.
CCATGATGGCACACAGCATTAACTACAAAGACCTGAAATTGAAAAATAAAGCGTCAGTAGAACTTTTAACCGACGTCTAGAGCCAACAAAATGTATATATGTAATAACTTTATTCTGAGAATATTTTTCCATTATATGGTGAAAGATAACATGCATTACCAGAAATACCATAATGAATTGTACAGACCATGTAAAGGTGACTTTTCATTTCCACTACCAAATGGAAGGTCACGAAAGTTGAAGATTGAGGTTTATGTGCTCTCTTTTTACACTGAAACATAGTCATGATTCTCACAGTCTGAATAAAAATTCATTATCCTGTTTGATCCATGATGGCATACAACAATAAGTACAGATCAACAACAAAAATATGTCAATAAATAAATGGCATTGGGGGAATAGAAGCTCGCCTTGCAAAATTGTATTGCTAAGGAATTGGATGAAGAGATGAGTGAATTCTTTCTCTTCCTACGTCCTTCATTTTGAAATTAAATCTTCAGATGTAGCTAATATGATTTGTTTTATCTATATTTCTAGATGTTCAAGTACCAATCAATTGCACGAGTGGAGCCGTGATAACATCTCCAAATTATCCAGCCACGTATCCGCAATTTAAGCACATCGATTGGTTTTTCACCGCACCCGAAGGAATAATGATCCTTCTGACCTTCAATAACTTCAGTCTAGGGTCTCTGGATGAAGTCAAGGTCATAGACACTGTTGACAGTAGAAATAGGCAGAACTACAGCGGAGAGGGAAACACTTTCCCTCCATTTTTGTCCAGGGGAAACAACTTGCTCTTGAGATTTGAATCGGATAACAATCCAACAGGGAATGGATTCAACGTTTCAGCCTCATGCTACAAATTGTCAGGTATGGATTTTCAAAAAATGCTTTCGAGCAATACATTATTACGAATGGTCGGAGGAAGGTGTTTTAAAGAAAATCAGGCGCAAATTTGGAATATTTACAAAAATTATTTAGTAAAACAGCAAATGAGAGTGGGAATAATCAACAACAAAAACAAAACATTTTACTTCAACGAAAATAAAAATCCAATGTTTAACTTTAACTGTTATTTTTGTTAGTTATTCAAAATGCTACTGCAGCCTTGAAATTCATGAGTAAAGTGCACTCAATTAAATTGCATCCATCTTAAACGGTACTTCCCATTCCTGCACAAAGATGAACAGAGATTTATAAACCAAAATGTGTTTGGAGCATGTCCAATTGATTTTGCTCGGTACATAAGGAATATCATGTACCTCTCTTACTATATAGACCTTGAAACGGACAAAAATATAAGTTTGGCCTTAAAGATAAAGTTGAGTTCTAATCTGGTCATGCGATTGCATTGTGAAAGAAACGGTGTGGAATCGATCAGAAAAGGTTGATCAACTAGCATATTAGTATTGGTGTGTACTGCAAGGTTCGGGAATCATCAAAATGATAAGAAATTTAGCCCAGTCTCGGTAAAGTTACAAGCACTGTACATAGAAAGATAACGCTCACAAATTATATTTCACCTCTTCCCAGAACTCGACCTTTATTAGAGGAATGTTAGCGATCAAATATCCTGATTGTGTCACTTCATAACTACTCAAAGGTGTAACGTATGATCGTTTGTGGAGCCGAAAAGTACCCCCTAATTGTGGACTTTCAAGCATATTTTACACAAAATCTGTAATCCTTTTCGCCTAGAAACAGGTAGAGAAATTCTTACTTAATACATAGATGTTGAGGTTCATCAAGTAAAATTCACAAAAAGTACCTTATTCTCACATAATTCGTCTTCTTTCCTTTCGAGTCGTAGGTTCACATTTAGGAAGATCGACCCTTGTAAAGTGAGTTCTTGCTTTTTGGAAATAGCATACCTTTTTTTATCCGCAAATATCCATGCAAATTTTCTTTCTAATATGCTTGCATAGTCATCATGAAATGGCAAAAGCAGGCCAAATACTTTACACGCGCCATCCTTGTCTTTTAAATCATTTTAAGGAACACGAGTAGGGCGTCTCGTGGATGGCAATACACCAGCAGAGGGCTTCCTTGAACTACAAGCCGAGTCAGGAGGTGAATGGATGAAAGTGTGTGAAGAACACTCGGCTGAACGGGTGGCGGAGGTTGTCTGTTGGGAACTTGGCTACCCTGGTGCTAAAGAAGTTTCCTATGAGCATGGTGGATGTTTTTCAGAAGGAATTAACTGGGACTGTATTCAAGCCCCTAGCTGTGGGAACTGTGAGTAGCTAGGCTTTTTTTTTTAAAGTGCTGTTTTTTGTCATGTTTTATTTTGAAAGAGTTTTTTTGACATGGTTGTTTTTGTTTGTTTGTTTTCTTTGTGTGTTTGTTGTAACATGGGAAAGTCGGTATAACAAGGCCGCCGTTACAGCTGGTTATAGCTGATATCTTGTTATATCAGAACATACATAAAAATGCACATATGGGACTGTATGGATGTACCTGTAAAATAGTGATCATACCGAGTTGTTTCTGCTCTTATATAGGCTATTGTTGATCTTCTGAATTGATTTGTTAATGAAATATCGAATCCTATTGGCAAAGGCATTCATTGTATTTGAACTTCCAGTAGGACCTCAAATTACTATTGAACAGGAGCGGCCTCTCGATCTCAATCACTCACTCTACTTGAATCTACGACCAATAATTAGCCAGCGACCAAATAAGGAGGAAGCAAGCGACCAATAAAAAGGGATTATAGTGTCCCGAAAACGTCCAATCAAAAAGGAAAAGCAAGATTTTTCAATGCAATATTTCAGCCTGTCATTAACCGGTCCCCGTGCATATGCCCCCCGCTCCTGCATTTCGATCATGCACTCTGAGTAGGACTATTTTAACAAATTGTATCAGCCTTTCCGATAAAAGTGCAGACTATGTGTAACTGGATTCCTGTCTTAATTGTGCATGTGCGCTGCGTCTTACCCAATCATATTCTTTGTTCTAGTCACGCCTCCACTCTTTCTCGCGCGAGATCGAGAGCGAGTATGCTTGGAAAGCATTGTCTGTGAAGTGTTTGTACACTGTACATAAGTCTATGAGAGCTTCAATACTGATTCGAATGTACCAGGCGTATGTACATGTATAGCCAGCACTCAGGCTCGGCGCGCCCAACATTGTTCACTGTAACGATCTCGGGCCCAAACAATGACTTTTCGTACACATGAAGACTAGTGAAATTGTAGGTTTTAGTAAACCAAATAGCGCGCTGGCGAATGGTGTTAGTCTTTTGAATTACAGTGTTGTTTGTACTTGCCTTTTATTCAACAGAATGTACATAAATTAGACTCGATATTATTGCACTGTACGCATTATGACCTCATTCCAATGTAAAAATCAGGATTTCCGATTTTAATGTGAACAAATTATCAATTTCGATAACAGAATATTATGGCATCAACCTCTAAATCGGTCACACACTTTGCTCGAGATACAGTGAAATTAGCATGTGTAGTATGTTAGGCAATCAATTCTCCTTTTCTGATATATCTTGACAGACGCATACCGTTCGCAGGATTGCTCTGCATCATCTGAAAGGTGTACTTCGTCGCTGGCGGTCAAAGTCAAGTGCTTTGGTGAGTCTTTGGCTTTAAGAACATATACCGTTCGTTGGGCTTTTGAGGGGAGGGAGGGGGGTGTTTCTATTGTCATATTTGGTCGACGAATTAGTGGAGGGATGATTTAAACATATATTCAATGTGTCAGAAACATCTTGTCAAAGATTGAGTAAAAACCAATGTTAATGTTTGCTTGAAATACCATTTTGAAAATGTCTCGTGTATCTGTGTTAAAGATGTACTGAATGTCAGAATGTCATATATTATGGTTATTTTTCATATAAATGAATCGGTAATAGACTGGGGAAAAATATACTTCCCATGAATTACACCAAACCATTATCTCATATGTTGAGGTTAGTGGCTTGGAACCTTAATAAAAGGACTAGAAGGCAACACACACAAACAAAAAATGAATGTAAGGCATTGTAAGAAAACCTCATGCAAATGCAAATGAGAGGATAATAATCCAGTTGCTATACATTGATGTTTTCAATTCTAAATAATTACCAGAAACGGAATCTGACAAAATTAAGAAGGGTATTTTTTATCATTGGGATACGCAATGGTTACTTCAGAACATCTCTCCTGGCAATTCATTCAAGCTAAATGAAGGTCCGCAGAATGTGCAAAGAATAAATATGCTTGTACGCATTTGTGTTTTAGAATACCTGTAAGAGCTTAGAGTAGAATACTGAAAAGTGGCAGTTTTGTTCTTTGGAGTGACTTTTTTTCTATACATGTATATTCATCGACAGAGCCTGCATTTAAAGGTTGCTATGAATTAGGAAACACTCAACTCCAGAACGGATCCTCATACGAGTCAACCTCCAAGTGTGTCACATCATGCAGAGGGGACACATCCCAGGCTATAGCCATTATCAATGGAAGTGAATGCTTTTGCTCTACAAGCGATGACATCGCACTATCCTCCTTCAGCCAGGTGGAAGCCCGGCCATGTGCTCCACATCAGTTAGTTTATAATGGTAAACAAAGATGGCCAGGTCATACACTGGGATTTTAGTTTCAAAATCCTAGGTTGGTGTTAAAATTGTTCAAAAAATTGTTCACAAAATTATGTTATTCTCAGGATAATCGGCCTTCAATCAGGGACCTTGGTATTGAAAATATAAAGGGAATGAGATTAAATGTGCAAGAGAAATAAGATCAAAATACTCAAAGTACTTGCAAATATTTCAAAAGGTTCATATTCATACCATTTATAAAATATTCTAAATGTTGCTCTATCGACATGCAATTGTACGGTTCCAGATGTAATTCTTCTTCTTCTTTTTCTTCTTCTTCGTTGTCATCTTCGCCCTCCTCTTGTCAGCTTCTGTTGGCTTCTGTAATCAGATGGATGACGTCATAAACGGATCTTGGGATTCTGACGTCATGTGGTTTGGTTCCATTGTTCATCTAACGTGTGATGATAGATACAGGCTGAATGGTAGTGGAACACTGCAGTGCGTAACAAAGGTGCCTTCATACCTCCATGTCTGGAACGGTTCTATTCCAACATGCGAATTGATTACAGGTAAGTAGCTAAAACCTATAGCTATTTGGGAACAAATTTCAATTTTAAAACAAAATGCACATTTTCAAGCAATTGGTCTGGACATCCCAGAGGTTTAATAGAAGTTTCAAGTGATTAAAACATTTGTAAAAAGTTGTAAAAAGTAACTCCTCTCTGATATTAACAAACAGGTTTTTAATAGTCAAAGTATACAATGCGAATCAAAAATTGTATCCAACTTTGGTAGCTCCTAATTAAATAGTCATAACCAAGATGACTTTGAAGTTTGAACTCCATTTCATATTGGAGAGTAATTCGTTTTCTGTCCAATGATACTCTATTCATAATACTTCTGCCACGGGTGAATGAGCTGCATCTGCTACATCATCTGCTACATCCACCAAATCGACTCTCAACATGATGGCCAGCCTACACCCTTCAGAGACACCACACCTACTTCCCAGGAAAACCCCGTTTCCTCACCTTAGACAAGCCATCCCAATTAAATGCCAATTACTTTGCGGCATGTACCGAACCAACCAACGATTGGCTACCTTGTCTAATGGTTCACAGAGTCCAGCATGTCCCTGCCTGACTGCGGATGAAACAGTCAATCATCTGATAGGGGCATGTCCCCTTTATAACGATGAAAGGGAAAACTTCATCATGAGCCTATCAACTCGCACTCAACATCAATTACAATTAGTTTCTCCTCATCTCGTGGCCATCGTCACCACAAATCTCATCCTCCTTGGAGTCAACGATGACCCACCCATATCTGCCCAGGCCCTGGATTATCATGCTGCATCCCTAACATTCATATTAGATATGCACATTAAACGTTCTGTTGTGAACAAAGCAGCTCCTGCATAAGCTGTCATCTTCATGTCTTGTGATCTCTGATATTATATACCCAGTTTTGTATTGTCTCTACTATCTATTTACTCAATCTGCAAAGGATACACTCCGCAGTTCTCCAAACCTGGAGGAAACCAAGAAGAAGAAGAAGAAGAAGGTCTTTAAAAAGTGCTGTCGAAATCGCATTGGACTCTAAAGTTTGAGCTGATGGAACGAATTTACGTCAGGGCATATGCATGTGCTTATTTGGTCTTAAATCCTTCTTTAATTATCGTGCTCCAGTGCTTCATTGATCAAAATGATGCAATGTATCTAGGCTTTCACAGAACCTTGTTTCAATCCAAATGATAAACTTTAAATATTTTGAACATCCTACTAACTTTCCCATTTGATTCAACACACAAAATGATCAAAATTTCTTTTTTTTCTTCTAGGATGGTCTTTTCTCTTTAGAGGACCCATAATAATGTGTAAACCACAATATATTTTGAGTAGTGCCCCAAGTAAGAAAGTAATTTGGAGAAAAGGAGAAAATTATGGTATTTTTTACACGACAAGCGGGAGAGTTGTCCCAACTACGTCACAATCCACTATTACCAAGTTGCCAATTTGAGATTTGCGTAGACTTAGTGATATCACATTTCAAACATTCATAACTTCCTTAAATATTGGCCTAATTTCTTTCAAACTTTCGTCATTCTTTTTTTTTTCTGCTTCCATACCATTGAAGTTTTTACAAGGTTTGCATTGCCATCTAATGAGATAATGCATGATATACATAATTTATATGCATCACTATTTTGTATCCCTTTTCCGGTGGCAGCGGCGGCGTCAACATCAAAAACTTAACCTGAGGTTCAGTTTTGAATTTGTATTATAGTTTTGAAAGTAAATTTTTTTATTCAATGAAACTTGGACTAAAGGGTTATCAAATATCCCCAATAATGTGAGTAGAATTTCAGGTCAAAAAGTCAAGGTCAAAGGTCCGTTCAGATCAACAATCTTAGACTATGTTGTGGCATCATCATCAAAAACTTAACCCGAGGTTAAGTTTTTGAATTTTTAATATAATTGTTTTAAGTATAAGTTCTTATTCAATGAGACTTAATAATAATTAATAATTATAAATATTTCTTTAGCGCCGTCTGTCTAGAAATTCTAGGCGCATTCCGAGGCGCATTAAGTATTACCCCGGCTTTAGCCTTGCTGCCATTACAGCGCTCCAGCATTTCAAGGAAATTAGACTAAAGAATTTTCAAGTATTCCCAATCGTGTGAGTAGAATTTCAGGTGACAAAGTCCAGGTCAAATGTCATTTCAGGTCTGCAAACTTAGACTTTGTTGTGTCATAAACATCAAGATTTTGAAATTTTAGCATAATTTCAAAAGTGTTTGTTCAAAGTCCATGAAACTTGTACCCAAGGGTTATCAAGTATCACAAATCATATACATTCCTATATTCCATGTAACTCAAACATAGGGGGTATCAAGTATCATCAATCATGTGATTAGTCTTTTAGGTGACAAAGTCAAGGTCAAATGTAATTTCAGGTCTGCAAACTTAGACTTTGTTGTGGCATCAACATCAAGATATTGAATTTTTAGCATAATTTCAAAATTGTTTGTTCAAATTCCATGAAACTTGTACACAAGGGTTATCAAGTATCACAAATCACATGACACAAATTCCAGGTCACAAAGTCAAGGTCAAAGGTCATTTTAGGTCAGTAGACTTGGGAATATGTTTTCACAACTTAATATGAGAATTAATAAATAAATTAATTTAATTGTTCATAGTCCATTTAAGGGATAGTTGAGTTCTGTTGCAGAGGGCGCTACACTAAATAATTTTTTTTGTGAGATAATGAAAAACTGAGTGTCAACTTTGACAGACCATACAATTTAAATCACAAAACCATCTTTGTTTGATCAAAATTGGTTTAGAGACGGCTGAAAAATCCATAAATATAATGATTTCTAATATTTGTGTACCACCACAAATATTTGATTACTGGTATTTGAAAAAGCAGTTGAAAAAACGAAATAGCGCCTTTTACGTTGTATTTCAGTCATTGCCTATGTTGGCTTTTTTGTTTTTTGCTTTTTCGTGTTGGTTATGTTACGCACAACCAGCCGGCCCCATGTATTGTCATAATTAATTAATTGATTAAAGGTCACCGTATAATTTTGAAAGTGGAGCTGAATTGGTATGATTGTATTGGCTAAATTTCACACATTTGGGGGTCTAAAATTATCTTCATCCTTTATAGTAACTTTAGGTCCTAAAAGAGCACTAGAAATGTCATAGATAAGAATGAGAGCAATAACCATGCACTTTGAAGGTATTTGCGGTCTGAAAACAGAATTCAACTATCCCTTTAAAGTTATCAATCTTGGTACAAATGATAGTAAATAATTCTTCTGATGATTCTTAGTCAATATTCACTTCAAAATGCTGATTATTGAAGCCGAGTTGGTACTTTGTATTTTGAGTGCAAGGCAAATATGTTTCAAACACTTTTATTAGAAGAAGAAAAATTGCCATAGCTTTCTCAAACGTAAATAAATCTGAGTATTGTTCATATGTTCATTATGATGAGTATCGTATAAGTTATTACTTTTCAATAGCTCTGTAGAATACCCTTATTTGTCTTATTTGTTTCTTTATTTGTTTGTTTTAGAAGACAATCAGATGTTCATAAGTTAGTCGTCCTCCCCACCACTAGAAAATATCCTAGGGACTTAGGTCAATATATATATGTATAAATACATGTATAAATAACAAATAATTCAATCTGTAAATTCTTCCGTCATGGTTATAGAAATAGTAAACAAAATAGTTATTCCAACTACAGTGCATTTATTCATATAAGGCACTGTTTTTTTTAACTTATACCAAATGTGTCCACAAATGGGTCCAAAATGAAATTATGTTTACTCACTTCAAACTTGTATTATTAGGATCAGGACTAATCATATTTTTGAGAAATGCAAATTCTGGACCTTAATCTATCTCCTTATTTATTCACCAGATATGAATACGTTGAGTTTTTACAATTTTATTGTGAACTATAGCATATCTAATAACTGTGATATAAAACTCATTTGCTATTATTACACCTTTAAATATGTTGGGTCTTTAAGAATATGTTTCAGAGATTATTCATGCAAATTGTTGAGTTTGTATCTTGAAAAATACAGATTTTGTATCACTTGAAAGTGAAAAATAGCTCTAAATTAGGGTTTTGACAATAACAAGTTTTTATTTCAATAGGTAAAATGCTTTTTTCTTAGGTCAAACTTATTTTATTATAACAACTGATGATATAAGGTAAATACATGCCCAAAAAATGGGAACCAGTGCATTGCCTAATAATTTTTATATGACACACCACTGATGTTTCGGACGTTACACACGGTTAACATTATAACTTTATTCAAGTTAAAGATAAACTTGAGTACTGGTAAAAAAAAATTATTTCTCACAGAATCAAACGAAACTTACACTGAATGTTCAAGATTACAAAGAAATGACATGTGCCAAACAATTTTGGAAGAAAATGTATACTGGCTGAGTAATGAGCATAAAAAGACAAGGAATCAAGGTAGTACCAGCCCCGACACCATGCGTGTTGTCCCATACATAGCTTTCTGTGTATGTGCTTGTTACTTTACCAAGACTCGGTCAAATTTATTATGATTTTGATGACTCCAGAACCTTGCAGTGCACACCAATACTTACATGCTACATGATCAACTGTTTCTGATCCTTTCCACACCTTTTCTTTCACAATGCAATCGCATTACCAGTACTAAAGTTTATCTTTAATTGCTTTTCTTTAGGTATTATTGACCTCAGTTACATTAATTGTTTGCAGAAAAATACTTCTGTAACATTTATGGAAAAAAATTGTGCAGTTTTGATTAGTTTAGCACATACATGTACACCAAGTTTGTCTTCATCGACCACTCAATTTATGTAAGGTATATTATTCATTTCAAGAACGTGTACCGGTAGTTAAAAATGCTTATGTGATCTAACAGAGTGAAATATGAAGCTAATAGCAATTGTAGTCATCAAAACTCCTTAGAAAATTCACTTAGAAACATACGCTTTATTGCATGTTATGAACAACAGTGTGAAATGTATACTATGGTTTGTTTCGGATGTTACACGATGTTAACATTTCAATGAGATCATCAATTTCTACAAACTCTACAATATAGATGTTTAATCAGCTTGCTAATGTTCTTTGCCTTCAACTATATAGTGTGTCATTCAATAATATCACTAACACATACATGTATGTAAGCAAAACATTGACAAATCTTTTAAAAAATAAAACTATAAAAAATTACCCCCAGTCACGTAAGTACGGTAATAAGAAATAAGTGAATCCTAATTTATGTACATCTCGAGAATGAGACATTTTAGATGTATTTTAAAATTGTGTATGTGTTAGGTTATAATACTACTGTAGTAACAATCATCCTTTACCACTATTTGTATTAGGAGGCTGTTTCAAACGACAACATTTTTTAATGCTCTTACATAAGTATTTATTTATTTATTTAATTGATGACCGATTGATGAATTGATGGATTGATTGGTTGGTTGGTTGATAGATCTTAACTCTTGCTGTGCCTATATCACAGGTGACAAACAATATACAGTGTAGGTTAAACATGTACCGTATTTGCCGGCGATAAGGCCGCAGCGCCGCACCCCCAACTTTGACATTTCGTAGAGGAAAAAAAACAAAAACGGACAGCCCATTTATATTTCACACTAGTGTAGGGTTGCGGTTCTAACAGATAATTCCTAGCACTCTTAACACAGAGGCAGCCCAGCAGACATGTTGTAGGATTGATAACTACTGGCTAACTGACCAGCTTTTAATGTGTAAAAGCATTACAGCATTCTATGTAGCATTCCACATACATTCCATGCAAAGTAGAATAAATCAATACATATTCATATAGTCCCATACAAGTATAAATCAACATCACAAAGTATTCTTGAATATTCAAACATAAACAAAGGGTATATATTGAATATTCATAGTATATGTAAATTATACTATATAAGCTTGACTGCATGAGGTGAAAATTGAAACCAATGAGAGAGAGAGATAGACAGATGAAAGGATGGTGGATGAAAAGGGTTAGTGTGAATGCGGGATGACCTATTAATATGAAAGGGATGAATCATGGATATGAAGGGGAGTTTCAGAAGTTCAAAATAAATCCCTACACTAGCTTATACCTTTTGTATGTATGCATACATTTGAGGAAGATACTACATATATATGTTTAGGATCATTAAATAAGGTATTACTGTTGATTCCCTTTTCTTTTATACATGTATGTACTTTCTACACAGATTAGTTACGTGTACTGAGTGCCCTTTTTAAAAGGTATTTTCAAATGAAAATCCATATTTCCCATAAATTTTTAGAAAAACATTTTAATTTGCTTGATTTTATCAACTTTATATACCTGTATCATACCCGTGTCATGTACATGTACACTGGGTATTGCTTAAGTGGGTGATTTTGAGCTTTTGTAACCTACCAAATAGTTTAGGTTGACCATACAATCTTTGGTTATATGACATAATTTGGAACAACCTCTGTAAAAATGAAAACGTGATGATTTGCAAACACACAGCAATGTAAATAGCAAGACGAGAGGTTGAAAAATTGAAATTTGCTATTCTCACATCTATCTTTGCCCCTCATTTGAACTAGTTAAAGTATGAAAATGTCTGTTAACAGTTTAATGTAACATCCGAAACGTGCTAACAGCATACCAGAAAGTGCTGTTAAAATGGCTGAATAATTTGTATGAGTCACTTTTATTGAGATTTTTTCTGATAAATTACAATTAAGGATATACTAAAGCAGCCAGCAATGCCTTGCACCACAAAGTGTGGCTTCAATATTTATGTTTTATAAGTCAATTTTGCAGAAAATTTAGATATTTTACGGAAAATTTGATTTTTTGCATCATATTTCTTCATATTTTTATATTTAGATCTAAATGAAATTATCAAAATAGTGTTTTTAACAGGAGTGTGCACTGTGAGATCGTAACTTGCACATATGATCGAAAATTAGTTGATATTTGCAAACTATGTGTTAACAATCAAATAGTGTAACGTCCGAAACACCCTTCTTGAGTTTACACAAAATTATTAGGATTTGAAAGACCTGATTTGTGTTTTGACTTGTGTTAAGACTTATAATAACTTATTTCATAATGATTTATTCACTCCAGATACCCTCAAATATGGATTATCATCATTTATTTGGTATTTTCTGTTTCGGACGTTACATTTGTTTCGGACGTTACAACTGTTAACGGAAAATTGGTTTTAACTATAAAATAGTATTGTAATGATGTATTGCAAATTTCTTTTTTTTGGTGGGTAGCCGCCATGAAATGTTTAAAAAATGTTACGAAAGATAGGTCCTGCAGTTCATATATTTTTTGCTACTTCAAATTGAAAGTTGTTTCGGACGTTACAAAATTGTTTACGGAAAATGAGACAACTTTTTCAAATTTTGAATATATTTCTAATATAAGCGCTACTACAATTAAATTATATTTTCTTTTAATTTAATGACTTGGAGTAACTAATAAGCTTATTCAAACCATAAACAATCTCATTAAATGATTGTTCTAGTGGGTTAAATGAGGGCCTACATTGTTTACGGAAAATGTAACGTCCGAAACACCATTTTCAATTGCACTGTTCCATCAAAATACAGGAGTTAATTCAGATTACTGTTAACTTTCTTTAAGATCCACCCATGCTAATTAATCATCAATAGAAAAAAAACATATTGCTTGTGGGTATATATTTTTTTCGGCTCCAACCAAAAAGGTATGTCAATTTTGTTACAAAATTCCGTAAACAATTGGCTGTTCAGGGATACCTCATGCACATAAAGCAACGCTGACAATTTTTCGTTAAGCCATGGGAGGTTAACCTAGGTCCATGCTACAAGAAAAAGTTGTAACTGATTTCTAATTCTTTATCTTTGTAAAGTTTCAGGCTGTCAAAGGGTCATTAAGCTATTTGGTCATAGTTAAAAAAACCAGTGCCATAAGAATTACCATATATTGTCTATAAGTGTTTCATTTAATCTTCTGGGAGACCAAAATTAGATTGATGGCTCTACGACTTTTTACAATATAAATTCCATACTAGTCTCACAGTGAAGAGAGTTCAGGGACTCGATTCACAAAACTTTTTTTAAATGACAAATGACAAAATCAGTGACAAATCTGCTGATAACCAATCAGAAGCAAGGATTTCACTAGCTTATAACAAAAACTGTAATTTGTCACTGATGAAAAGTTTTGTGAAATGGGGCCCGGAGTCATCTAAGTATTTATTGGGATAGTTCATACTTTGTAACATTAATACGACTGACACATGACTACCAACTGATTATCAATGTTTTCTTTTCTTGTCTTGTTTGTTTAAAAAAATAAAGGGCAACATGTAGATATAGTGAAGACCGGATCGGATAATGCTGCTATTGTCATTTCATCAGTCTGTGTTCCTTTGTTCATTGGCATCATTATCATATGTGCTGTTATCTGGTAAGTTTTCATTCCTTTTAAAATCCAAAAGCAGTTTCTGTAGACTTTAGTCTATTTCATAATTTAGAATGAATGGATCGATGCGATGAACTAAGCCAAGCCTCGACTTCACATAGTGTCTGCTGATTTTTATGCCTCCGTTACGAAGTAGCCGGAGGCATTATGTTTTCGGGTTGTCCGTCCGTCCGTACGTTCCGTTCTCGTGATCGCGTTATCTGAAGAACCGATTGATGGATTCCTGCCAAACTTAGGTCATGTATGTTACTTGCAGAACCGATGAACTGATTAGATTTTGGGGTCATGAGGTCCAGGTCAAAGGTCATGCGGCTCATTATGTACGCGAAAATAGCTTGTGATCGCATTATCATTAGAACAGATTAATGGATTCCTGCCAAACTTAGATCATGTATGTATCTTGCAGAGCCAATGAATTGAGTAGATTCTTGGGTCATGAGGTCAAAAGTCATGGGCTCATTATGTATGCGAAAATAGCTTGTGAACGCATTCTCATTAGAACTGACAGATGGATTACTATTTAACTCAGGACATCTTGCAGAGCCAATGAACTGAGTAGATTTTAGGGTCATGAGGTCAAAGATCAAAGGGTCATATACAGTATGTATATGAGAAATTGCTTATAATCACGATATTCTGAGAACCTGTTAATGGATTACAATTGAACTTGAATTTGAAAAATTTCTTCTGTTTTGGTTTGTAAAATTGCTCTATGACGGAGGCATCATTTTCGACTGCGCGCAGTCAAAGTTCCATCTAGTTATTATTTAGTTTTTATTTATTTTGTAGGCGCTTTGAGAATCTCTAGGCGGTGTATGCACGTTATATGTAATTATTATCATAATTTTTGTTATACTTCCACAGGTAGTTCCTTATCCCTTTTCCTTAAAGGTAATACAAAGTTTTGGTATGGGGTAATGAATTTGGTTCAAATGAACATATTGGAAGCATATGCAATCCTACAATATTCAGTGATCGTTGCCGCGATTGAAATCGAGTCTAAAGTGATGAAATTGTAAATAATGAACTCTTTATGTTGTATAGCGCCCTCTCAAGGTCAAGATATTAATATAGCTATAATACAATGTTATTTGACTAAAATCGACCGATTTGCTATTACCGTTTGGAATATATATATATATCAGATCTGCATTTTCTGAGATTTTTATGGTCGCAGCTACCATCGTCTGGCCGTAGGCGCTATTTCAAATTTATCAAAATTTACCTGGAGCACCGGTAAATTTTTATATTCAATTTTTCTCGAAAGCAGAAGAGTTTTAGGGGCTAAATTTTGTAGTGCTTATAATACATCCATAGGGGCATCCAAATATATCAAAATTGTAAAGAATCACTATCCAGCCAATTTAAAAAATTTACCAAAACTTTGTAATACCTTTAACATACTCATGTATGATGCAAGATGACTTTATGTTTATTTCCATGAATTGTTGAGGCCTTGGTGATAGCCAGAAAAGCCAGGATATTTTTTAATATTTGAAGTCAAAACAATGTGATGTGTGTTTCATTCGAGATACGCATTTTGTACCAGATATACTGAACAAAATATGTAGGGAATTGGCAGGCAAATGTTTTTTCTTTTGTAATATGTCCAATTCAAGGGGAGTAGCCATTCTTTTTAAAGGCACGGTCCCAGTAAATATAATTAGGGTTAAAAAAGACAACGTAGGAAATTTTGTGGTCTTAGATTTGACACTTTAATACTAGACTCCAATTAACTTGCTTCATTTAATTTTTTTTACAGGACATGCAGGGAAAAAATCAATAAACAACGTGCGGCTCCATCAATAACGGCAACCGGGGAATCTGACCAGACTAACGTTACTAGAGCTCTCCCACAACCTCCCATTGACGAATCCCTACCAACCATATTACTTAACAGATCCCAACATGTTACCCGAATGCCTCAGAATCTCACCAACTCCTCACTTGAAATAAATGCTTTACAGGACGAGAACAACGATTACCCATCAGGTCATCTGTACTACGCAATCAGTATGACTGATCCACCCCAAGCAACTTCAAACATGGGTAATCCTGTAAATGCTTACAAACCTGAAGACATGACAGATCAAAACACAATCAATGCCGGGCACAGGACGGAGATGATGCCCATGTTCAATCGTCCATTACCACATAGGCTGATTTCTGTTGGTGTTCAGGAATGCCCATCCCTTCCTCCTCGAGAAAGACCTGTGATTCACTCTTCTACTCTCTCTCCAAACTTGAGACTAAATGCACGTTCAGACAATGCACACCTTGGGGCATGTTCCATGAACCACAACTCGCCAACAAACGGAGAACAAGGTGTGGCAGTCGACCGAATGCTACGAAATGGTGCTATTACTAAAGAGGTTGTCGTAATAAACCCCTTTAAAGGTACAACCTCTAATGAAGATGCACACCATGGATATTATTCTGCAGATGACGTTGAACTTGATGAAGTGCATGAGGGGGCGATTTTCCACTTTATGGTCTAAATTAAACCCTTTTTACCATAGTCTAGAGGATGACAATCAGCAAATGTGTAGCAATGATTTTGATACAGATGCTTTGATTAATAATGAAAGCAATGCTCACAATGACAACCTTGCTGAAGTTATGGTGGATACTGTGCTTTACAACCCAATGGACTTTTAATCTTTTCTTGTTTCAAAACATGACTAAGGGTGCGTTCAATCAACACTTTTTCAGCCTAGAAACACGGTTTTCAAAGACGTTTAAGTTTAAAACACGGTTTCTTTTAAGCAATTTTGTTTGTTTGTCGTAAAAATAAACGTGTTTAAAAACGTGAACATAAACACTGAAAACGATGCGTTTTGTACCGTGATTCTGCAGAATCACTGTCGCTAAAAATTGCTTGAACGCAAAATAAGTTTATCTTTACGCTTCAACATCAAAGTAAACATCAAAGTAAGTAAAAGAGATCTCAATCATGATTCTATGACGTCATTATCAAGGCCTGCTTCTGGTTTGGCCGACAGACACTTTTAGGTCAAACTGCACAGTGGCTGGGTTTAAAATGAGCGCGAATCAGTGTTGATGGAAAATCGCTAGAACGATCTCCCATAGTAACCATATTTTGTAACTGTGTTTTGATTTGTGATTCATGTTTGTGATTCTAGCTTCAAAAAATTGCTTGAACGCTAAGCTGATGTCATAAGAGATAAATTCAGTCTATTTGCAGGGACTAAAGTGACGTGCTCGACGTACAAGCTGTAAGACATTCTATCGTCTGGTACATGTTGTGCTAGGGAGCTGATTCAGTTCATTCGTTATTTCACACAGAAATTTCGGGAGATTTCGGGATTAAATTAGTACATATGGACTTCCATTTTGTCACTGTAAATTTATCTCAACCTTCCTGATAATAGTTTGTCACATTATGTTCTTGCAAATTCACAAGTATAATTGTATAATGCATAAGTTTGAAATAACACAGTTCAATATTTAAGTGGACATTTACCACATCTCTTTTTACAATTTAAGTATGGTAGATGTGTAACAATTTATCATGTATATTTTTTCTGTCAATTACAATTTATTCCGCTATTGAATATACAATGACTTAGTAAATAATGTAATTAACTTGTATCAGCCTGAGTTGCTGGGCACTCTTTTTGATATGAAACAAACAAATGAATAAATAGATACGTGTACAATATCTCTTGTTTCCGAATACAAAAGTCAAATTGTCGCTAACTAAATTATGTTTCACAAAGAGTACGTGACTCTCATCATCTGTCAAAAATATCAATAATCTAGGCAAAGAATATTGAAAATTGGAACTTCTTCTTCTTGCATGTATACTGTATGAAAAATGAAGAATATTCAATAAGATATAATAATAATTAAGGATCGGGATCCTGTACGACAGTGGTCGTAATAAGTGTGATATAATCAACATTTACATAGCAAGATGAATGTATTAAGGCTTTACAATCATCATTTATATTATGTGCTGTACGTATGAAATATATAGAAAATGATTTATGCAGAACAACTGAAAATGTATTACATATATCTACACTAAAAAATAATAACAAAATAATTACAGGGGGTGGTCCTACTGCAATGTTTGTCCTTTAAATAGGAATGTTTGTATTTACCATATTTACAAGATACAATGACCAAGCGATCCAGTGTAAATAAACGTTTTACATTTACACGACGCTTTAATAAGAAACAAAATTGAGGCAATTGTATATGGTTACATGAAATGTTGTGCATACCGGTAGTTAAAATAAATAATCGTTGTGTTAAAACTATAATGGGTAATCGTAAGCTATACGGTGGTGCCATGATATTAATGGTACAAATGCATAGTAATACCGTGAAAGTAATTTAGTTCATTGCATAAGGTGTATATATTATGGCACATATGAAAGGTAGTTAGCTGCTCAGACTATATCATTGGTTTCAATCTGTTTTGTACTCTGACTTTAAACATGACGTTGTGCATAACGGGCAATTTTCTACTTTCACCATCGCCTTCTAAATTGGACCTTTTTTTACCACTGTACTGCCTAGGACACGGGTGGCCAACCTTTTAAAGCTCGGGGGCCACAGCTAACGATTGGCATAACTTGGCGGGTCGTAGGTAGTCCCCCCCCCCCCCCCGCAATTTTTTCCCAAAAAACAACAAGCAAACAACTAAATCAGTGGGGGAAAAAAATCAGACTTACTTTTTTAGTGTGATTTCTGGGGCTGCATCTCATGGAACGCGGTGTAAAGAAAAGTGTACTATCCAGTTTACGATTAGGACTCGTGAGAAAATTCAACGGCGGGAGAAAAGGGCTGTAATTTTCAAGCCCGGGGGGCGGGGACGGTACTCAGATTTGGTTTGGTCGGGGGTGTGCCGCTCAAGCCTCGAAACTCCATTTAAAAGGGTCATTAGGGGGGATTTTCTCGAAATAAGGCACATTTTTCACAATACCGAAAATTTCGAAAATTAAATAAAAAAAAAAAAAAAAACATTTTTAATGGTATTTTTGTCAAAAATGGGAGCCCTGTATAGGGACTTTTCGTGGAAAAATTCACCTATTAGAGCGGCACACCCGTATGTTTTAATCCCCCGGGGTATCAAGACAGGCATGGCATTTCAAACATATTTCTCGATACACAACATTAGTATATTTACATACGTTACTGCGGAA
Organism: Strongylocentrotus droebachiensis; assembly: GCA_035222895.1. NCBI lineage: Eukaryota > Metazoa > Echinodermata > Echinoidea > Camarodonta > Strongylocentrotidae > Strongylocentrotus > Strongylocentrotus droebachiensis. Next base: position 17,061 of record JAVYIG010009630.1, on the reverse strand, counting down.
ATTACAAACTGAAATTAACACAGCGAGTGATGTTAATGTTGTTAATGTAATGTAATGGGAGGGAATTTGAGGAGTTTTGTATCAACCAAGTAACGAGTCAATATGTTGTGAATAATGAAAACAAATTATGGAAATATAAATAGCTGTGTGTAAATGTTTTACCCTATTTCATCGATGCTATGCGGGCCGCATTTCATTCATGAGCATTTTTTTTAATTACTTTTTCAATGCTCTGCGGGCCGCACCAAAAGAGCTCGCGGGCCGCGGGTTGGCCACCCGTGGCCTAGGAGGATGATCAGCAAATGGGGCCTGTCACCACGAAATGAGTCCAGTTGGTCAAAAAATGTATTCCTGTTTTTAAGTATTATATGAATCTACATTAAGTAAGCTTTAAATTAAGGGGTCACACATTAAAATTGATAAATTATATCCAGAAATATGAACAAAAACCTAATTGGACTTTATAACAATGGGATTACCCAGTTTTGAGATAATTAGGTGTAAAGTTAATGATGCGTAACATATTATAGTCTGGTCAACAACAACATAGCAACAACACACTTCCCATCATTCGATTTCAATGAAACTTTCAACAAACAAAGAAATAATAAGTCGATTTTTGGAAAAATCTTAAATGTGGTAGGTGGGTCAATTTTCAGTACATACACACTATACATCGCTATTACTACGATTGAGCCTAATGCGACACTGGACTCATTTCGTGGTGACTGGCCCCAAATGTGTACCGATCATGTGAAACAAATGATTGGATTGATACTGAAAGCAATGCTCATGATGACTAAATGTACCTGGCTGAGGTGGATAATGTGCTTTACAACCCAATGGACTTCTAATCTTTTCTCATTTTCAGACATGACTGGGATGATTGCCTAAGATATAAATACAGTCTATTTGCAGGAACTAATCCCCAGTGACGAGTTAAACTTACACGCACAGGGTCTACAAGCTGTATATAGGACAATATGTTGTCACGTCTGGTACATGTTGTGCTAGGGATATGATTCAGGTCAATCGTTATAGCACGTGGAGATTGTGAACTACCGGTACCCGAGATTTGGGGGTTATATTACTGCATACAGTATTTTCGTCTTGCAATATCACAAGTGTAATTGTATAATGTATAAATTTGAAATAGCAGAGTACAAATATTTAATATTTAGTATTATTTACAAATACTCAATAATGAGTAGGTTTGTGACCATTTATCATATTTTGAATCTGTTATACATGAATAATGTAAATGAATTTGTAAATAATGTCAATAGCTTGTTCAGTAAACTTTTTAGCCTATTCTGCTGGTCATTTTCCATATACCAAACAAAGGGTAGGGTCTACAAGCTGTAGCTGTATATAGGACAATATGTTGTCACGTCTGGTACATGTTGTGCTAGGGATATGATTCAGTTCAATCGTTATAGCACGTGGAGATTGTGAACTACCGGTACCCGATATTTGGGGGTTATATTACTGCATACAGTATTTTCGTCTTGCAATATCACAAGTGTAATTGTATAATGTATAAATTTGAAATAGCAGAGTACAAATATTTAATATTTAGTATTATTTACAAATACTCAATAATGAGTAGGTTTGTGACCATTTATCATATTTTGAATCTGTTATACATGAATAATGTAAATGAATTTGTTAATAATGTCAATAGCTTGTTCAGTAAACTTTTTAGCCTATTCTGCTGGTCATTTTCCATATACCAAACAAATAAATAGATGCATGTACAATATCTATTATTTCTGAATACAGATGTCAAGATGTAGCTGACTAAATCATGTTTTATAAAGACACACACACACACACACACACACACACAAATATCAATACAACTTGCGAAGGATAAACTGTATGCGGTATTGCCGTTTCTACCTTGGTCCCGGCCATGCAATGATTCCACCCATCCCCATTCCATCACTTAATCTTGGTATGCCACTTTTTGCTTACGATGTAAGGCTTTTGTAAAATGGTTGATACTCTTATAAATGTGTTTGCTGAATCAGAATCTGTAGCAGTTTGCCGAATTGTTTGTAGTATGTGAATTTTTAAGTTATTTAGTTTATCATGTTTATTTCATATCAATTGTTTATTTCATATCAATCTGGATATTTGTAGTAACAACGAAATGTGTATGCAATTTTGTTTCATCCTTCTCTTCCGCTAACTGCATTGTTAGGTCATATCCTTCAGTAATCACAGCCAAACATTTGCATGTCACTTTCAGTTTTTCATCGTTTATTTTTAGGAATATTAGTATTTATGTGCGGATAGCAAAACATGTTGTGTCGCATTATTTTGTTTTCACATATTAACTCATGTTTGTTTTAACTTTAATTATCCACTTACCATTAGTTAATTTGTGAAATAAATGGCAAGAGTGAGGAAACTCTGAACAATTCTGACGTATGCAGTTTGTAAAAGCTCGTGACAATTTTCTTTTTTTAAATCCGCAAGAACAAAAGCTGAAATACAGAATAAGACTAGATTACAAACAAATTCATTTCAATGTGGGGGATTTAAAAAAGTCATAAAAAACTTGTAGCATAACCATAGTTTGTATTAATAATCGTATAATTTATATTGGGAAAGAAGAAAAACAAAACAACACAAATTAATCAATAATAATAACAATTTAGTTGAGGTAAGGAAATGACCGGAGGTATTACGTATTGTGTAGATATACTTGTGAAGATACTTTCTACGTTCGGATTTTAATATATTAATGGATTGAGAATTTGCTCTATTTTCTGGTAAATTATTCCATAATACAGGGAAATTATGAGATAGTAATGTTCGAGATACAGAGGATTTTCCAGATGCAATACGATAAACAGATTTATCCCTGGTATTATAATTGTGAATATCAGAATTTCTACTACTGGTAAATAAAGAATGAAAGTTACATTGTAACAACTTTTGGCTAAATATTGAATTTTTGAAATGGTAGGCAGTATGTGTGAGATGTGGGTTGTGAGGGTGTGGAACTGGATATGTGAAGGTGTGGGTGAGAAAGTGAGGGTTTGCAAATTGCAATGTCGGTTGTAAAGATGTGAAGGTACATAGAGATGTGGAAGTGTGAGGGTGTTGGTGAGGGGCTATAAGGGTGTAAATTGTGTGAGGGCTGGGTCGGTGAGATGTGAAGGCATTTCTTTCGTGAAGGTGTGGGTATAAATATGTGAAGGGTGAAGAATTGGAGATTTGATAGTGTGAGGATGTGAAGGTGTGAGGATCAGGGGCGTCTCCAAGGGGGAGGGGTGCGACCCCCCCCCCCCACCTGTCAGGATATTGTCGGTAAACTTGCGCTGCCGTCGGGGGAAAAAAAAGAAAAAGGGGAGGGGGAAAAAGAGAGGGAAAGGGAAAGAAAAGGAAAAAGAAGAAGAAAATAAATGGGGGATGAAAGAGAGGACAGAGAGGGGTAGGTAAGAGCCTGAGAGAGGAGGAGTGGGAGTAAAAGAGAGAGGGGGCTGTTGGGTGGAGTCGTCCCGTCGAGGGAGCAAGAAAGTCACGCATAAATATGTTGCTGTGTCGGGTCAGCTGTGTCGGTATTCTTGCTCGATCCTCGTGTACTATATCAATGCAGAAGTTTGAAGTCGGTGAGATGTATAATGTCGGTCGGCCGACAAGGTTTTTTTCCCTACGAACTGTGACTTTTTATCCGCTGTGACGACTTCGAGAGTGACTACAGTACAACTACAATATTTGTATTTTCTCGAAGTTTCAATTTCCTATAATATCAGCTAAAGATATCAGAGGTTTAAAATTTTCGGGGAAACTATATTCAAACAAGGATTAAGAGTCAACAACGGTACAACGAATCGTCTTCCTTTCTGTTGATGAAACTCCAAAGCTTCCGCGCGGGAGGGGGGGGGGGGGACTTCATTTAGACAAGGATGAAGAGTCGAGAACAGTATAACGGTTTGTCTGCTTTCTTTGATAATTTAATGAAACGTCAAAGCTTCCGCGTTTCGCGCGAGAGGGGAAACTGAATTCAGACAGGAAGGGCTTATTATGAGTCGAAAACGGTACAACGAATCGTCTTCTTTCTCTAATAATTTAATGAAACGTCTACGCTTCCGCGCGGGAGGGGAAGAACTGTATTCAGATAAGGATTAAGAGTCGAGAACAGTACAACGAATCGTCTGCTTTTTCTCATAATAATTTATTGAAACGTCAAAGCTTCCGCGTTTCGCGCGAGAGGGGAAACTGAATTCAGACAGGAAGGGCTTATTATGAGTCGAAAACGGTACAACGAATCGTCTTCTTTCTCTAATAATTTAATGAAACGTCTACGCTTCCGCGCGGGAGGGGAAGAACTGTATTCAGATAAGGATTAAGAGTCGAGAACAGTACAACGAATCGTCTGCTTTTTCTCATAATAATTTATTGAAACGTCAAAGCTTTCGCGCTTCGCCCGGGAGGGTAGAAACTGAATTCAGACAATTAGGGTTAAGAGTAGAGAACGGTACAACAAATCGTCTTCTTTCTTTATTAATTTAATGAAACTTCAAAACTCTTCATTCAGACAAGGATCAAGAGTCGAGAATCGTCTACTTTCTCCAATAATTAAATGAAATGTCTAACCTTCCGCGCTTCGCGCAGGATGGGGAAACTGCATTAAGACAAGGATTAAGAGTCGAGAACGATACAACAAATCGTCTTCATTTCCTAATAATATAATGAAACGTCTAAGCTTCTGCGCTTCGCGCGGGAGCCTTTCACCCACCCCCTTCGCATGCTCACTACCGCCCCTCCCTAAAATAGGATGCTAGATACGCGCCTGCATTAAAATATATAGCTATGATGCTGACTAAGTTGACGAAGTAATTTGTATAGCCTATTTGTGTCGTCGAGGAAAATGACCATTTGCAAGTACTATAGAGTTCATATATAAAACAATTTAGCATTCGGCCCCGGGTTTATAGGGTTAAATAAATTTGTAGATATTGGGACATTTAATTTTGTCGGTAAATGGTGGCTAGTTTTGTCAGTAATCGTTGGCCTCTTCACCCCTCCCCCCCCCCCCCCCCACTAAAAAAGCTCTAGCGACGCCCCTGGTGAGGATGTGAAGGTATGGATATTCGAAGGTGTGAGGATGTGAAGGTATGGATATTCGAAGGTGTGAGGGTTTGAAAGTGCAAGGGTGTGGGATATGACCAGGTGTGAGGATGTGAGGGTGTACATAGGTCTAGAGATGTGTTGACCTGAGGCTTTGAAGGTACGTGTGATCGAGGGTGTAGGTTTGAAAGTGTGGAGATATGTGGTCGTGATGGTCTGAGACTCTGAGGGTAGCTTATGACGGACTGCATGTACAGGATATACAGTTTACTGCGTTCTGATTGGTTAAAACTCCATTCAAAGGTTGTATATCATAAGGGAGTTTACAGATAGCACATGGTACAAATGACCCCAAATATCCACAGATCTTTTACACATGGAGAAGTTCCACTTTGAGCATCTTAGAATAATAACTGCCAAAGTCCTAGATGTGCTTCATGAATACCTTTTGTTTGCCCTCTTGAAAAGAATACTTCCACCTGCGTATCTTAGAATGTACCGTTGGTGCATAAATGAATAATGTTACATAACTTTCATGAGCGCATATCCGGTATTCATCTCTGTGGGTTTTACCTTTTTGGTACAAATGACCTTTGTCTGCTCATGCTCAGACTGCAACTGTAAACTGGCTTATTATACGATTAATGGCCTGTACAGCCAGTCATATAGATGAAAGGTGTGAAGGTGCACCCGATACAAACTGCAGCTATATATGCTCATTGACAAATACAATGTAAATTATTGAAATTAAGAGTGGGAGAGATTTGAAGAGGAAGAGTAAAGGCCGAGAGGGGGAAGGTGTAAAAAAAAATAGTAGAAAGCGACAATGGAACATTCAAATAAGCGGATAGGGAAAAGAAGGGAAAAGAAAAAAAACACGATGAAGAACAAGAAGAAGAAGAAATGGAAGGAGACAAAAAGGAGGAAAAAGAAGAAGAAGAAAGAGAAGATAAAGATAAAAGAACCAAACAAAGTGAAAATATACAACCATGCCTAAAAGTGGACAAGAGATGACAGGGGGTGAAGAGGGGTGATAAACTATTGTCGTGACAGATTCAGTTAAATTCAATTAAGTTCAATATATGGTAAAAACTATGGTAAAATGGAGTTAAAGAATACTTAAAAAGTCACTCAACAAATACAATACCAAATTGGTAGGAGTGTTTACACAGGCAAAGGCTAGGCAATAAAATCAAAGAATGCAGGAACAAGAAGAAGGAGAAGGGAAAGAAGGAAAAAAAGAACGATCGAGGAGAAGAAAATAAGTCTAGAAAATAAAGAAAAGAAGAAATTTTAAAAAAGGAGGGAAAAAGGTAAGGAAAAGAAAAAGAAGTAGAAGAAGAAGAAGGGCAAAAAAAAAAGGGGGGGGGGGTTATAGAACAACAAAGCAAAACAAAACAACAAAAATTATGAAATTGCCAAGCCTGAAGGGTTCATGAAAAGGAGGATCATTCATCGTTTACTTTGATTATTACACGGATGAGGTACGGAATTGCACTATTTTGCATTCGTTATGTTTTACATCTCAGTTCAGGGATTTGGGGTATACGTTTTAGTGTTCTTGAAATATTTTCCGGAGGGAAATACTGTTTAAACTTTAAAGTGATCCGTGTAGAGTAGGGTCTTTTAGAAGAACGACAAGCCCAAACTCTTTCTTCTATCAAAAGAGAATCAAGGTTCAATTCATCTAGCTAGGGTATAATAAATTGAGTAACGTGCATCGATAATCACTCTCAAAACTCTCCTTTGGACTCTTTCTTACCTGGTGATTTGGTTTTTGGTGAATGTGAATTTTGATGAACTATTTAAATAAATCTTATGATAAAGAATATACACTGTTGGTCATAAAGGTGGAATAATTATTTTTACCCCAATTTATGGAATGATTTTGACAATGATTTTATTCCTACTAGATCGAGCTAATAGTTTACATTCTCAGATTTTATTGAATAATAATTTGCGAGTGCTTGTTTTGCGTGACCGCTAAAGCATGTGTGTGCTACTATGTTAATCAACTAGGGGACCTACGTCATTAAGTCATGACAGTCATAACTGACAGTAATGAGGATTAATGCCTCACAAAAGGGCACTAATATAGCACATCGACACGGTTTTTATTCTGGGGCCGAACAGTAATGGGGCCATTGCTTAGCCAATGAATCATGACTGTACGCAGCGGGGGCTAGGGTACGTCGCCGCCCCAAAAAATACAAAAAACAAAGAAAATGCAATAAATTATCAATAATTAATTTCATTTTCCCTGACTGTTTTTGCACAAGAAAGACAAGGATATTTTAGAGGCATAACAAAATCATTTTTATTGAATTCTCAAACCAACGAAATAAGCTTACAGTTTGGAGTCAATATCAGCGAGTAGAATGTACCAAGCAAAATATTTGTCCTTGAATTTGAATGAGATTAATTGTATGATTTTCAGCAATACACTATCTGAGCTACCAGGACAAGTTTTGTTTAATGACTTACCCTTAACCCAGATAAACTCCCCTAAATTTATTGATCTTTTTATTGACTGTAAACTAATATGGAATACTCAAATTGATCAATGCAAACTGTTGTCTAGGAACGTCGGCAGGTGTAATAAGTTGAAATCTTATTGTCCATCTCACGTTTTAAAAATATTATATTCAACTCTGTACTACCTTATCTAAATTACAGGGTGCTAGCGTGGGGAAATTTTTCAAAAACAAGAACACAAGAAGACGAATTACAATAATAAATACAAAAACAGGAAAAAAGCCATCAACTAATTAATGCCTGAGGATTACCAAAAGAAACTGAGTTTCTGTAGGAGGCTCTCCTCATCACTTGATGGAAAAAAGCCATCAACTAATGCCTGAGGATAACCAAAAGAAACTGAGTTTCTGTAGGAGGCTCTCCTCATCACTTGATGGAAAAAAGCCATCAACTAATGCCTGAGGATAACCAAAAGAAACTGAGTTTCTGTAGGCTCTCCTCATCACTTGATGGAAAAAAGCCATCAACTAATGCCTGAGGATAACCAAAAGAAACTGAGTTTCTGTAGGAGGCTCTCCTCATCACTTGATGGACAACTACTCTAACAGAAAGCAGAACAATTAGAGAAGCAAACTGATGAAAGGGTCAATTAAATCTGACTAAATATAAGAAAGTATGAATTGTTGAAAGTTGTAATCACTATGCGTTGAACACTTCAAATTTGCTAAAGCGGTATGTTAACGTGATGTAGTGCCGGACTACTTTCCTATCTCTTCCGACATAAAAAATTGCAAAATTTTTAGTTTTGCAAAAAAATCATGGCTCAGGAGGGTCTATTCTTTTTAGAGGACCTATAACGATATGCTATCTGGTACATATTTTGAGTAGTGCTCAAAGAAGGAACTTACGAGAAAAACGTAACTTAGTGTTATTTTTGTACACGGCACATCGGAGAGTAACCCACGTCCTACGTCACGATCCACTGACCAAACTACCAATTTGAGATTCACATAGACTTTATAGTGATCTCATATTTCAAACAATCATAACTTCCTGACTATTGGTCTGATTCATTTCAAACTTTTGCCATTCAGTTTTTGTTATTTTCCTGCTTTCATAAAAAATCAACTTATTACAAGGGTTGGATTGCCCCTTTATTGCCCTTTGCATGTTCCATATGCTTTTTTTTCGCATTAACTCGACGGAAACAATGTTGGATTTGTGTGTGTGCTGTGTGCGGCTGTGTGTGTAAAAGAAAGAAGTGCTACAGTTCAGTGATTCCGTTAACCAGTATGAAGGGGAAAATACAAACAATTTAACTACAATGTACAGTATACAGATTTATAAAACAAAATAAGAACAAAAGGGAGCATCATTAATAGCAGAGGCTTGACAAGTTAATCCTATAATGCTGCCTTTACTGAATATTTATATTTACATCCTGCATCAAAAAATTATTGGATTTTGATTGGTTGAGAGCTCATCACATGACCAGAAATATTTCAACTATATTAAGGTTGCTCTGAAAAGGAACAGATGATTTGGGAGTTGACTTTTTTGTTAATTTTTTGTTTTTGTTTTTGTTAATTTGACTTTTTTTCTTCAAATCTTAATTTAATAATTTGTTTTTATTTTTAATTCTGTTAAAATAAAAAAGTGTGATTTTTTTAAATATAATTTTTTTTTAAAATAACATTTTGATGCAGGATATAAAACTGTAACAGCTACATTTACATTTTCCATTAGCCCAAGGGGTGTACTAGGCGCCTATATATCAATATGTTTGGATGTTGGTCAAACAGTTTTTGAGCGTCATGTAACGCCTGGCTGGAATGCTCCCCAGGGAGAGGAGATTGTGCACACATTGTGTGCGGGCAAGCACTGAATCCAATGACCGGGGTAATAGTATATTTGTAAAGCGCTTAGCGACATTTGTATTAAGCGCTATATAAAAATTGAATATTATTATTATTAGAGATCTGTTAGATTTATCAGTCCGTTTTATTTTTGTATAGAACCATATAACTTAAAGTCTCGAAGTCATGCTAATGTAAGGTGAATTTTCATAGTTTCTTCAAATAAACTCATGAACATATTTCTAAAAAAAGGTTTACAGTGAGGAAAATTCCTATTGCAATTATCTTTGAGCATCATTCTCTTTCACTCTAAATTGACGTCTCAATATCACCACTCCACTCGCTATTGTAAGATACAACCATAGCAAATCGGTTTTGCTTTCGTTATCATATTCATAGTCATGATCGTATATTAATTATTTTATATATACATTTACAGTAGGCGAAGGGATGGACGCAAGACAAATCAGAACCGGAGATTGTACACTCACACAAAGATCTTTTCCTTGATCGTGTTGATAAACATATGAGATTTCATCGCCATAGGCGCCAATAGGGGTAAGCTACTTTTTAGCGAATTTTATTGAAATGTATCACGTGCGAAAAAGAATATTTCTACCTTTTATTTAATCGATATAATACACCAAAAAATCACTGGGCAGGACCATGAACAAAATTTCTTCATGGTGTCACAATGCAACAACCACGCGCAGTATCCCCCTTTGGGGTTGTAATTGTTTTTGTTGTTATTTTCATCACATTAAATGTTTCTTATCAATACTTAAGTTTCAACGAGTTGTCCATATATTGCCATTTACGGTTTGAACCTTGATAAATGACTAGTTCTTGTGTGTCTCATAAAAAATATTTTCAATGCCGGCTTTTTTCTTCCTGTACACATCTACATATACAAATATTTTATTTGTGTAATGGGGTTTGCTAGTAATAGACCTGTGGCCTTGCAAATCCCACCATCTTTATTGTGTGTTATCCTACAAAGAAGTGCTGCCGGCAAAGGCGCCCGAAGTAGGGGGGGGGGGGGGGGCAGGGGGCACTTGCCCCCCCCCAAAAAAAAACAATAAAGTGGGGGGGGGGGGGGGGCAAAACGCATTTTTGCCCACCCCCCCCCCCCTCCAGAAAAAAAGAAAGAAAGTAGTAAAGGAGTAAAGATGGTTTGTATTTTCAACCCAAAAGAACATAACAATAATAAAAACCGGAATTAAATCAAATATAAAATTCCATTCCAAAAAAGGAAAAATAACAGGAATTCAATTTCCTAAACATTCCGCATGCCACCTATATTTATCAATGGAGGTTTTTATAATATCGATACGCTCATATCGCGGATATATTGTGAGAGGATGGGAAAGCATGTGTGCTTTTTGTTATAGGGGTGAGAAGACATGAGCCCCTGAACGCTGGCGTACTGATGGGGGGGGGGGGGGTATTTCTTATTCGATACCAGTGATTTACAAATGTTGCTGAAACGACATGATTTTCCGGTATTTTTGTTCAATTTTGTTTGTAAGTCATATAAGCGTTTGTTGGAAAATTAGAAATTCCAAAATTTACAGTTTAGAAGCCTTCATGTGAAACGGCTGGGCTCGGGGGCTCTAGCCTCCTCACTTTTTGAAAAAGTATGTTACAGGGAAAAAGAAAGAAAGGGAGAGGAAAAAAAAGTGAACTGCCAATGTCACAAATGAGGTATGAAAATATGCTCATCTGACCGTAATTAAATACCTAAAACCCCAGAGCTTATGGAGGCTCTGCACCCAGACCCCACCAAGGGCCCTAAGACGCATATAGCTCCGTTTAGCCTCATTTCACAACGCCCCCCCCCCCCTATCGTCAGAGTCAGCAGCCTAACATGTTAGCCTATGGAATTTTACCCCCAAAAATCGTTAAAAATCTTTTTGTTTAAACGAAAAGCACATCCACCCCGACGTACGTTATCACTAGCTCTTTCATTGGAACCCTCATATCCCATTAACTTTTGAAAGTTCACCCACCGTAATTTGATCAAGATAGGTTGCAAGCTCGCCATTGCCTATAATACACATCTGAATCAAGTCGAACTTTGAACTCAGTTTGCCAAGCGTTTTTAAGATTATAGGTCAAGCACACGAAGGATAAGAAGCATGAATTATCATAGATCACTTCAGCTTGGTTCATTATGTCCATTTCATCCAACCCCACCGTAATTTTTACATTTAGTAAAAGCAAACATTTTGCCGAGGTAAGCAAAAACATCATATGAACAAATTTCGGGCATCTGCTCACGCGGTCTCGCTCCGCGGTCTACAACACGTGAAATCGTCTTTGAAAATGCGCTAAGTGTGCAGAAATGCTCCTACAAGGAAAACAAACTTTGATTTCACACCAGATCGGGTGGAAATCACATATTCAAGTACTGTTCTTTCCACTGATACCAATTTCGAACTGATTTGTATACTGGAAAATAGGGCCTTTTCGTCTTCAAAAATGGACAACAATCATTCAATTCGTGATTTCTCTATGGAGGTCACAGGAAAATTCGCCTTTTACACTGGGGTTGTGTACTTCAAGGAGATAATGCTCGGAACAACTACTTGTTATTGGGCCAGATCGGACGCCAAAACATAGGGTATATAATCCCCTGCCGTCTGATGTAACACATAATTTGATTGGTTGTCGAGAAATTAGGGCCAATTTCAATCCAATAAAAAGAAGCTTTCTGAAATTTACGCATCGAACTCCGTAATTTATGCATTGTGCGTAAGCGAAGTTTTTACACAGCGGACAATGAGGCTTACACACCGTGCTCGCAGCCGTGCGTATTTCGACCACCACATTTGACTTAGCTCCGCGGCGATGGAAAAGACACATTTTATGTAGATTTCAGCAATTTACTGAAGGGAATTTAGATATTATGGACGATCTTTTACAAAAAAGGTGTGTAGGGATTAGATTATATCTTTCACGAGACACTGAATTCTTTAGTTTTCCTGAAATTTAGCAAATTAATGGCACTCTGAACTCGCTTTATGAGCAGATCTAAATATTCATGGTCGATCTGCTAGTGAAGGAATCGCGTATTCATATTGCAGGGTGATACCGCCCATCTTAGACGGAGGGATTACAATGGACTTATGCATTGTGATGTGCATCTGCATCTACTAGACTAACATATATAATTTCCTGATTTGTTTTCTTTTTTTCGGGAGAAGAAGAGGTAAGAGAGAGACAGAGCATGGACATGGACAGAGAGAGAGAGTTGACAAGCCACGCTCGCACAGCGGTGTTGACATTCACACTCTCACCAGTTTTCTACGATAAACCCCTATTTCATAAAAATCGACGAGTCCGGCACCTTGGTGTTACGCTCTAGTGCACTCGAACGTTCGTCGTCTGTGTTGGAGGTACACAAAATGCCTCATTGATCTTTTGGCCGAATGTGGGTCAAATTTGTTCATATGCTAACCGTAATTAATACCTAAATCCCCTGAGCTTCCGGGGGCTCTGCCCCTTGATCCCCTGCCGGGGTTTCAAAACGTTTTTGCTCATTACGCCCCTGCCCCTGGAACGTTTGCCCCCCCCCCCTAATACCAAACTGCTTCCGGTGTGACCGCGCCGTTTGTCCTACCAGTTTCGTTTGTCCGTCGGACATAATATGCGGGTTTTCTGCTCGCACGGATCGTCCGTGACTCGCACGGATCGTCCGAGGGACGATCCGTGCGGTTTGCTATCCGCATATTTTGTCCCCCCATTGTTTTACGTGTATATTTGATAAAAGGAAGCAACTCGGCAAATCAATGTATTTAGACTCATTGTAAATCATGTGGTTGACATTTTTTCTAGAAATTACTCTACAATTTTTTTAAAGCAAATGGGCCAGTCCTTTTGAAAGTAGAAGTGAATATTTTCTTTAAAACCTTTAATTTATGAAGGCATACTCGTGATATCGGCCCCACAACAGTTGTAATCGATTATACTTTTGTACGTGGCTTCGTACATCAACCAACTCACTACTAGTAGCCTATATACACCTGATACAGGCCCCGCTCCAAGTATTTGGGGGCGTTTCGAAGTAGTTGAATGGGAAATAAAAGTGATTAAAAATGGGGTTGAAAGTGAGTGGGGGAGGCTAGAGTATTTAAGATAAGGTTAGAGCGTAGCACAAATTGGCGGATGCTCAGGGGGTAGGGGCATTTAATTACGGTCAGATGATTGGCGTATGGTCCAAGCGGCGGAGTCCCCGGAAGTGCAGGGGTTTTAGGCATTAAAATTAAGGTCAGATTAGCATCCAGGGGCCAGCCTTAGGTCCCAAGGTGGGGTCAACGGGGCAGAGCCCCCGGAAGCTCAGGGGTATGGGCATTTAATTACGGTCACATGAGCATACTTTCTTTTCTACTTCTTTCTATTTAATTCTCTTCAATATACTTTTTCAAAAGTGTGGGGGGTGGGGCTTGAGCCCCCAAGCCCGCCGTAGTAGGCCTCTAAATAGTAAATAAGCACATTTCTTGCCTGACTGTAAATTTTGATATTTGTCATTCTCCCACAAACGCATAAAAAGTATAATTTACTAAACATTGGGAAAAATCCCGGAAAATTGGGCCGTTTCAGCAGCTGAAAAAATTCACTTTTAAAGTTTATTTTGGTGGGGGGGGGGGGGGGGGGGTAGCAACTGGCTGATTACGTAGACCTATGGTGTCGAGGGGCTCTTTCTTTATTTTTGTTCAGTAATAAATAAGGTTAGTTTATGTGGGTGTCACTCAGGCGCGGACATACGGGGGGCGACGGACCCGACCCCCTCCCCCTCTTTGAAAAAAAAAAAAAAGGAAAGGAAAAAGGAAAAAAAGAAGGGCTAAAAACACGAGTTAGAAGTGGACCAATCAAGGCGCTCACTTATCCGTTTCAGGGGGAAAATACACGGGGGCTCGGGGTGAATCAGCCCCCGAAATGCCAAAAAGAGCCCCCGAAAGTCATAAAAGTAGCCCCCGAAATGTTTTAAGTATTTTTTTCCCTGATCCGTATATAGGACAAGGCCCTGGGGCAGCTAGCCATACTCCGATATTTGGGTCGTTTTCCGATCAGAACTAGCCCTAACTATCATTCCAGGATTTTGTTTCAGAACCTGAGACAAAGTCACCCAATCCCTTTAAGTTTCAAAAAGTAGACTTCATTGACCTGTACATAGGCTTAGGAACCGGGGGTGCTTGGGGGGCACAGGCACAGCCCCCACCCCCCTCCACAAATTTTTTTTTCATGCTGATGGGTTGAGGGAAGTGTATGCCAGAGATATTGACTTTGTAGCATTAACTCGGCAGCTAACAAACCTCCAAGACGTGTATGACGATGAGAGGAAACCTATCAAATACATTAAAACAATCTGTGAGATTTTCAACAACAGTCCAATCTATAAGATATCATTCTCAGAGGTACACATTCTTCTTCTCATTTACTTTACCATCCCGGTTACAACGGCAACTTGCGAGAGAACATTCTCTGTCTTGAAAGGGATCAAAACTTATCTGATAAGTACGATGACCCAAAGAAAGCTCAACCAAAGCTTAATATTACTCATATATAAATCTCGTACAGATAAACTGGACTTGAAAAATATTGCCCAAAACTTTGTTTCCAGGAACACAAGAAGACAAAACTTCTTTGGCACATTTGTTTGAGGCTGCATGTGCACCTCAAAAGAAGAAAAGTCTGAAATTTTTCGCCGCGATGACATAGACGAGGAACAAAGAATTTATTTCCAGGTGCAAATTAAAGACAAAGGAGGATTTCAGAATTATATTTTTTGGGTGGTGCCACATTTCAGTTTTTAAATATTTCCGATTATAGGCATTACAATAAAAGTTTTGTTTTTCACGTTCCTGGGGTATTATTTTTTTCCAAAAGTGTTAAATGCGTGTTATTTTAATACCTACTACTTTGTCTTACTTAATAAGAATAAACTGAATATCTTACAATTCAACGATTTCTTCAAGTCGGCCTACTTTTATTAATTTCTTCAACTGCTTAAAATTAAGGCTACAAATGCTTTGTTACTGTAGAGCTGTAGTGTGAACAGGCTACTTAGTAATTCACATTTATAGATTGGTGTACATCATTATGCTTGATCATCCTCTCCTATCTGTTTGTTGTCATTCCTCTGTTAGTCATCCTTAATTTGCTACCTATGATGAATATTCATTATTTCCTTTTATTGTATGAATGAACATGTAAATACCTATATATGCAAAATAAACCCTGGAGGTTTAAAGTTGTAAAGCCCAGGGCAGTTCAACACACGCAATCATGAAATAAGGGTGTCTTTATCGAAGTGTCTCTGTAAGTTTAGAACCACGCCCTGTGCCTACCCGCTCAGGCCACCCTACATTCAGGGGCGTCGCTAAAGGGGGGGGGGGGGGGGGTGCGGTTGAAGCCGGTGGGATTTGTTTTATGTCGGTCGGCCAGCAATTTTTTCCCCTTCGAACTGTGACTTTTTATCGGACAAAGAAACATTTTTGAAAATTCAGACAATGATTTAGAGTCGGTACAATGAATCGTCTTCTTTTTCTAATACTTTAATGAAACGTCTAAGCTTCCGCGCTTCGCGTGGGACGGGGAAACTGAATTCAGACAAGGATTAAGAGTCGAGAACGGTACAACAAATCGTCTTCTTTTCATAATAATTTAATGAAACGTCTAAGCTACCGCGCTTCAGACAATGATTTAGAGTCGGTACAATGAATCGTCTTCTTTTTCTAATACTTTAATGAAACGTCTAAGCTTCCGCGCTTCGCGTGGGACGGGGAAACTGAATTCAGACAAGGATTAAGAGTCGAGAACGGTACAACAAATCGTCTTCTTTTCATAATAATTTAATGAAACGTCTAAGCTACCGCGCTTCAGACAATGATTTAGAGTCGGTACAATGAATCGTCTTCTTTTTCTAATACTTTAATGAAACGTCTAAGCTTCCGCGCTTCGCGTGGGACGGGGAAACTGAATTCAGACAAGGATTAAGAGTCGAGAACGGTACAACAAATCGTCTTCTTTTCATAATAATTTAATGAAACGTTTAAGCTACCGCGCTTCGCGCAGGAGGCATTCACCCACCCCCTACCCCACCTAGGGAGCGCTTTGCGTGCTCTTTAAGTGATTCGCTTGCTCAATACCGCCCCTCCCTTAAATAAGATCCTACCTACGCGCCTGCATTAAAATATATAGCTATGATGCTTACTAAGTTGACGAAATAA
The DNA here is from genome assembly GCA_035222895.1 of Strongylocentrotus droebachiensis. Taxonomy (NCBI): domain Eukaryota; kingdom Metazoa; phylum Echinodermata; class Echinoidea; order Camarodonta; family Strongylocentrotidae; genus Strongylocentrotus; species Strongylocentrotus droebachiensis. Next base: position 413 of record JAVYIG010009630.1, on the reverse strand, counting down.
TTTGTATATTTATGTCGTCGACGAAAATGACCATTTGCGCATAACAATTTAGCCTTTGGCCTCGGGTTTATAGGGTTACATTTGTAGATATTGGGACATTTAATTTTGTTGGTAATTGGTGGCTTGTTTTGTCGGTAATCGTTAGCCTCTATACCCCTGTTACACCCACAAATGTAATAACTCCTACAAATGTAATAACGCCCACAAATGTAATAACACTTTACCCACAAATGTAACAACACCCACAAATGTAATAACACTTTACCCACAAATGTAATAATTTCACCCACAAATGTAATAACCACTTTACCCACAAATGTAATAATTTTGAATCACCCACAAATGTAATAATGACTTTACCCACAAATGTAATAAATTTGAAGTGATATTTTGAATCACCCACAATTGTAATA